>JAUTBZ010160477.1:0-11006 GCA_032361785.1 Lepetodrilus galriftensis | reverse complement strand
TCAATATACACATTGACTGAAAATGTCAGTCAATGTACATATTGACTGATTATAGACATTGACTGTAACATATATAGCTTTTATCCAATCTCATGACATTTTGGTCAATAAATATGTTTAAACTAAAAAACTGAAAAAGAAAATGTGTTCCGGGTAGATGGATTAGCTATTCTCTAATTCGCATTCATGTGCATAGCCAAACAAGATAGTACTAGATCTACATTTCAAAATAAGAATTTATTTTCCTAACATAGGTACCATATGAAGTTTTTAAATAGCGATGTGACTATAGTTGTTTTTTATTTCGCCTAGGATCTAGACTAGCTACTCAATGGCTATTCAATATATTCGCATATGCATTAATTAAGCAGGATTATTTAATTATTAGTGAATGCGTAGTGAATTATTTGGTATTTGATTTCTTGTGTATAATAGCCTAAATCGATGTATCAATCATTTAAAATAACACTTATCGTAGAAATACACCTATTTTGACACATTGATCCATTTGAATTAACAGTCATCTGAATATCTAAAGTATTGTTTTCATTATAAGCCAAACATCGTGTATTGCCTTCACATAGCCCAGAGCTAGGATACCAGTGAGTCAAGAACCCGTAATCTAACAATCATATATAGGAACAATCATAGGAACAATCATAGGAACAATCATAGGAACATAGGCGCGAACAGAGGAGTTCCTTGGCTCACCCACAGTCGGAAAACTACACATCGCCCAGCAAGACATACGCGGGTTACACCCCCGCACCCTCAGGGGAACCCGCGTAGACTCTCTAATCCTCTCCTGTCCCTCCCTCGTGTCCACCTCCGTGTCCCAGGGACGGTCAAATACGCAAACACACACTTCCGATCTTCGTAATCTGATGTCACTAATTTCAATTTAAGAATAGTCCTCTTGAAATCTCGAACAAACATTGTCCGCTTGTACGCAATGTGGCATGGTTTCCTGGTCTTTGCTGAACAGAGTTTGATAATCTCTACGTAAGATAGGCACTGGCGTTAAATTGTTGATTTGAGAAGCAATTACTTGTGTCTTGATTATTTGTGGACAATGTTTGCCTGTATCGAAATTGCAATCTTGGTAAAACATGTCACCCCACCTCCGTTCTTAGCTCAATGTTGCCCCTGGACTTAGCAACCGACGGGTCAACTTTCTAGCACACACATGTTCTTTAGGGAAGAATTAGCAAGAAATGAGGGTAAAAGTATTGCTAGCGTCTCTTGTATATTACGAATATAATCTAATTCCACGTCACACAATATATATGTACATGTATAATTATGACCATTTGCAATTCATTCTATATCTTCTTCTTCTTCTCTCTCTCTATCTCCTTTTCCCCTATCTCTTTTTTATGTCTGTTTTTCATTCACAAAGGGAAACATTGGTTTTGTTGCCGATCTAAAACCTATCAACATTTGATTGGGCAAGTTTGTGCTGGACAACAACGCATGAAGGATGGAAGTATTTCACTTTATGTTCAGTAACATGCATTTATGCATCTCCCTGTCTCTGTCTGTTTCTCTCTCTCTCTCTCTCTCTCTCTCTCACTCTCTCCCCCCGCTCTCTCTCTCCCCCTCTCTCTCTATGTGTGCATATGTGTGTATGTGTGTTTTTCGCTCTCTCTCTCTCTACCTCTCTCTCTTTCCTCCCTCTCTCTCTCTGTGTGCATGTGTGTGTATGTGTGTGTTTCGCTCTCTCTCTCTCCCTCTCTCTCTCTGTGTGCATATGTGTGTGTATGTGTGTGTTTCGCTCTCTCTCTATCTCTCCCTCTATCTCTGTGTCTGTCTGTGTGTGTGTGTTTCTCTCTCTATCTCTAGCTCTCTCTCCCTCTATCTCTGTGTCTGTCTGTCTCTGTGTGTGTGTATGTGTGTGTTTCTCTCTCTCTCCCTCCCTCTCTCTCTCTCCCTCACTCTCTCTGTAATCATCAGTATTCTCGTCAACTAGCTCCAGGCACATGCTGCAATGTCAATGACATTGGAACCATCGTACAAACCCTCAAATCATTTACCCATTCCCCACCATAATAAGGAGCCGGAGTTAATTTTGGAGGATATATCGACCTTTCTGTTGCAACATTATTCCCATGCTAGTCATTAAGCTGTGGAAATAAATTACAACAGAAAATATCTCTATTACCAATGCATGCAATACATGAACATACATATGCCCAAGACTCGGGTTCGACGACTGAAACCGCAATCCAAACCAATTTCAATACAAATAATTAGAAGCCACGTGAAACAGGTGTGAAGTTCAGCGACCTCCCTGTATAATTTAAACAGCATAATTAACAGACAGTATCTAAATAACGTACAACTACTCGCATTACAATTGCTACTGTATCGCGGTGCATGATGATGCAATACTAATAACAGAGACTTGCAACCATCGCTTACGTGCCCTTACCCCCAGCGTAGTCTAATTAACTGACCATGTTGATTGACAGCTCGGATGTATTTACTGAGTATATAGACACACGTCACGTGGTCCGAGACAATTACAGAGCTTCAGTGGCAGAACGTGAGCTTGGCACACTTCAGATTCACGTATATTGTGCAACGTTCTGCAATGCCCAATTACCTCGTAGTGTACGGTTTCATGGCATGTTCATGTGGGCAGTAAAACCTCCACATAGTCCAAGTTCCTACACGAGCAAATAAAACATGTATAGTGGGCATAAATAACAGGTCACTTGGTGCATACTATTCTATCATATTATATTAAATAATGAGTTTTAAAACTGCAATAGCAATAAGCAGTATATAGGTGCATGTATATATATTCACAGTTATACGACCGGTTTGCTTACGTAAGTAAAGCTATTAAATGTGAGTGGCATTATTATTTGGAACATAATGTTCGCATAAAGCATATTTAGGGGCATATATTGGCGCATACTTAGTATATCATTGTTGGTGTAGTCCTCGTGCGTGCATTCATGGATTGTTGTGGAAATGTAACAAGTAGGCCTACTATGATTCAGTATTTATGGAAAGTTTCATCTTACAGTATATCAATATAGTACATGGAATAAAATGAATGAAATGTGTAACTTTGCGCAGGGAAATTATGTGATATACTGTAGTTGAAGGCATTCTCTGTGTACAGACTATTTCACATTACTTCATGGACATGGTAGTAGTAATGTATTGGAATTTGGACAGAGGATGTGTTGATGAATGTATGGTATACCACTCTGGCTAATAGTTCCATATCTCTCTGTAGAACTCTAAGCGTTCTCTTTCAGTATAGGAATACTTATGGTATTATCATCCCTGTTTATTTCCTAATTATGGCTTCTTGTGTATAATTTGATAATACATATTTTGGTTGCGTGCAAAACCTTTCTAAACCCATGAGACCAGTCGTCTTACGTTGGATTAACAATCGTCCAGATGTATACCTTGCAACATGGATTATAACATTGCCGTGCTTGAGTGACGCGTGTGCTCCAGGTCGTACTATAATAATATAATACTACTAAAGTACTATACTGCAGACTATATTGTACGTGGGAATACAGTAAGAAGTTGGGGGATTTGTCCAAGGGTGTTTGTAATTAAGCCTGTTATGAAATAAAAGACTGGCGCTGCACCACGTTAGGTACGACTAATCGTCTCGTGTGTATAATGGGCTTAATTATGCCAACTGTTTTCGATGAGCTTGCAACGTTGATTACATTGTGCGAACCCAGTAGGGATAAAACATGATTGCTCACAAAGGTATTATTTTCAGAAGACGATAAATGGTAGTACTTGTTTGTGAAAGCATGTCGTGATATCTTCAGTATACAATATGCATGAACATTGAAGCTTTGTGTGTATATCATATATTCTGTACAGTACTTTGTCATCATCTCTGGAATCATGGATTCATAATATTATCGTATTTTCGTTTTTCCGCTAACGTAAAAGACATTATTTGTTCTCTGAATATTGGACAGTTATGTGTATTTGTCTCTCTCAAAATACAAGAACTATTGAAAATATCATGTTACCTAGGTGTTTTTCTGATCTACAACACTACCCTTACAAGTTACAACGCTCTTCTGGGAACTGTTTGTAGCATTGGTATTGGATATATAATACTGTATACACCATAATATCTAACTTTCCCATCTGGTTAACAACGACAACCTCACGGAAAATGTGCAATAGCAATTAACCACGTATCTCCCAATTAAACAATTTCGCTATCATCGGTAACGTCACTGAGTATTCACTTTGTACTTGGATATTTATCATATTCATATTAATTTTGTATTGAATGAATAGCTCTACGTACGCATGTTACGTGCAACATATATTGGATTATAATGTTTTGTATACAAATATCGTAAAATCTGTGATTTCTGAGCACAATCGTCGCAATAAACGTCTCCCAAAACGGCATTATAATAATGACATCCCTATGAAGGGTTTGTCTAGAAATACCGACAATCAAACAAATATAGTACGTTCAAATTGCATGGTCGTCTAACGTGCATGAACTTAAAATTCTATCGGAATCAATTAGAATCATATTTATATATTGAATCCTACGCATTATTAATATTGAATTCCAATACTGGTTGCCCAGTACACAGTAACCAGCATCGATAATGTATGACTATAGAAATATGAAAGGAACACCATTAATGCCGAGTTATTTTGTTTTACTGTACACACTATTCTTGTTTATTCTTCTTTTACTGTCTCCAAACACCACAATCACAAGTTGTAGCCTAAAACACATAGAGAGTGAACAGTTATAAAACTGTCCTATCATTGCATGGTGAGATTATTTGTAATGTATTTGAAAATCTGAAGTTACTAATTGGCCGTACTGTTTGTGTTTTACAATATCACAACTTTCTCATTGTGTGTACACATTGTTTGTTATGCAGCTATTATTGTTACAGTTGGCTGTTACTAAACCAATCTGGTTTTGTTTTACAATCACAACGTTACTATTCCAATATGTTTATGTGTTTTCTGTTTGTGTATCTTACAATGTATGTTTGTGTAGCTTACAATAAAATATATTTAGTTATTTTCTTTGGATATGTTACTATCACAGATGTAACTAATTCTGTTTGTGCGTGTTAAAATAAAAACTTTTACCAAACTACATGTATTTTGTTTGTATCTTACAATCAGCCGTTGCTAAGCTTTTATATTTGTTTCTATTACCATCACAGTTGATAAAGCTAGTACCGTACTACATTTTGTGCATCTTACAATGTTTGTATGTATGTTTGTTCCTATTACCATCACAGTTGATAAAGCTAGTACCTTACTACAGTTTGTGCATCTTACAATGTTTGTATGTATGTTTGTTCCTATTACCATCACAGTTGATAAAGCTAGTACTTTACAACAGTTTGTGCATCTTACAATCATTGCTGTTACTATGCTCATCTCTGTGTTGCTGTTGCTGTTGCTTAGTCATGAAGTACTTCCTTCATTCAGTAAATAAATGGACAGAGAGTAACATAGACCAAATAACTTTTATTTACAGGCAACAAGTACGTATGTACAGGTGGAATGACTTCTCAATCTTAACAAGTGTGGAAATCAACCAACATGGAGACACAAGGCAAGAAAACTTACTTCCAGGAAAGGCTGTATCCAACATAATTAATGCATATTCTTCATATTCTTTTTCACAAACTGTAAGTTTTATGAATCCCTGGATTTCATACATCAAAACCATAATACACTTCAAACTAAAATATTTAGAAATTGTTAGTTAAAAAAATAAAATACTTACTTATTTGTATGCCATTTATGTCAATTCAAATAACAATCATTGAGTTTGAATAAAATCTTATGATAATAATTCAGTTTAATTTCCTAGGAAACATGTGAAAACTAGTATCACCGCTCATGGTTTAGCGTCAGGTAGGTGAATGTATGCATATTTTGATTGAGTTGTTTTCGACAGTTTAAGACTAGACACACAACATACAGTCACACACTCGGAGCACGATCAATCATTACAGCATTAAGGCACAGAACGTGGAAAATATCAGTTACCGGTATCTTCTCAATGAAAAGTCAGATCTTTGTCTATAAATCCCTTACTGTACAACATTTCAGTATTTATTGTAAATATCCATGACATTGTCCTAGAAATGATTTAGTTAATAATAATAATATTAGTATATTTTTCAATATCAATATATATGAAAGAAATGTAAATATGGTAATTTAATTTCACTCATTTTTAATAAAATAATCCATTAGAAATTGAGTGATTCAATTTACTGCTAAAATTATATCAAATTACAGAAAATTGCTTTAAACTTGTTATTTGCAACAATTTACAAAATAATACAGAAATTATATTACTGAGATGAAATATGAAATATGAAAATATGTATTTAATATCTTATAGACAATTCTTCGATATCTCGCAGATTCAGTGATATCTTATTTTGACACTCGTCAAGAGAAGTACTTCTTGCATAAGTCACATGACCAGAATATCAATATTCATAAATATTTGCATAATGTAGTTGACACCATGTTCACACGTACACATCCTGAACGGGATGATAATCAAAGTCGCCCAGATCAGATTTAATGTCTTCCACAGTGATGCTATAACTTCCTGATGTCGTCGTGTCGTCTACATCGTCCACCGAATCACTCCGCGGCGAATGCTGCACACCGTAACCAGGGTAACCACTGTCTTTCTTCGATGGGAAATTAAAGCCTGACGTATACAGCACTGGCACATTGCGTCCTTTCCCCGTCATTTTCGTGCCTTTTATCGGCGACACCTGAGATCTGGGTGGCACATTGGATGAAGGCAGTGGGTTGGTCCTGGGTTTGATTGCCCCGATACCCAGGCGTATTTTCTGAGGCGACGACGACCGGTCAGACGAAATTATGTGAGAGTCTTCGTCGCTTCCGTGACCGCTGTCCCCCGTAGTTATCTCCCCTGAGCTGGTGCTGTTGAAGTCATCGGAACGTCTCTGTCCATCTCTCCATTCCATAACCTGAAGAGAAAATACCATCATTGAAGCCTGATATACGAATCCATGCTTAATTCTTCTAAAAACATCATAAAATTATTATCCATCCAAATATGTTATACCATAGTTCAGTAATTTTGGTATTAATTATTATCAAAGATATAACATTGATGGATGAATTGTTTTCCCAAGATGCAAACATTTAAATAAATAAGTATATGCTGGTATATGAGAAAGAGAACTCAAAGTATACATATTAAATATTTAATCAATATTATTTTTGATAATACCAATGAGCTAAAGATATGGTATTAATGACATATAATGGAACTGGCACTCATTGTCATTGTTGTAAGAGACAGTGAATAATAAAAATGGTGTTGATGGAATGGGGCAGTATTCTGTTCAACATTGCAAATGGTGAGAAATGACACTGGAGGTACTTGGTACAACAACACCTGTATTTGCCATATGTTGGCAGTAATGGCAATCATGAACGTAGTAAATGTTGGTGAAGAAATCTGCACTTGTTGTTCACAGGTCACTGCAGTCAGGTGGACAAGATATAAATATGTAATGGAAACACCATGAATAAAACTAAGCTGCTCACAGAAAACAAATGGGTTTTGTTGCCGATCTAAAAACCTATCAATATTTGATTGGGTAAGTTTGTGATGGACAACAACGCATGAAGGATGGAAGTAGTCTCTCTCCACCATCTATATTTCTTTCACATCGCTTTCTCTCTACTTTATCTTCCCCTATTTGTATCTCTCTCCCTCTCTTTCTTTCTCTATTTCTTTCTCTATTTCTTTCTCTCTCTTTCTATCACTCTCTCTTACTTCTCTCTCTCTCTAACTCTCTCCCTCACTCTCTCTCATTCTATTTTTCTTTTTCTTATTAAAATTCCATTCTAAACAATAGAAGAACATGAGCTCTAATAGTTTACCCTGTAGTACACCTATCTCTAAGCGACATGCTAAAGTTTAATCATATTACACAATATCCTGTACTTCTCTCCTCACAGGGGACAAACACACTTCAGATACCCTGTTCAAATATCCGTCAGATGTATAGAAAATCCTTTTAACAACAGCTCTGAAGACAATTACACCAATAGATAATATCAAGACAATATTTTCCCCTGTTGGATATCTGCCAGAAGGTTCTGTGTTGAAAGTGAAGAAATCAGATGAATGCAAACATTTCCTCGAGATGTGTATCAATTAACCACTAAGCGGAAAGAACCCTGTCAGGTGTTTGTGCGAACAACAATGCTATCTTAGTTCAACACGGCTCCTTTACTGAACAAAGACCAGATAACAACCTGCAAGACCTCCGTGGTTTTCTTTGTTTTAATGCCGAGCCACTCGAACCATTAGATGTCATCTTCAGGAGGCAATTACGACTTTATCGTATTACTTAAATAACATGTCATATCTAACAGAGTGAGCTCTTGAGAAGTTGTGCAAGTGGAGATAATATCTTCGGTATTTACAGGGTTCATGTCAATATAGTACAGAAATAATCTTCTGAGTTTAGTGGGTTGTTTTTATATAGAACTAGGGGCAGGTTTTCAAAGTGATAATAATGATAATAATAATAATAATAATAATATTAATTATAATAATAATAATATAATATGTTATTTGTGTCTAGCATACACCGTTCAACAGTGTACTATGGCTGTGCACTGTAAGGTTATGTAATAATAATTATAATAATAATAGGAAACTGTTTTTGTTTAATAAAAGAGCATAGTTTTAAATGTGGGCTTTTACAGATTGTAGAGATGGGCAGGTTTTGATATTAAGTGGAAGCCCTAATGTATTTCTGCACTAAAACTTATTTTAGTGCTATTCGCTTTGAGAAGCAGCCCCATTGATGATAAACATAATGACTTCTGTCTTTAGAACTCATTACAAGGTACTAAGTTCTATCTTTTCTTTTTTTGTTCATACATGTGAGACAGGCTACCCATTCAGTTAGATGTGCTATGAGTGTGAGATAGCACAATGAAAAGATAAAAATACAAATAATACCATTCTCTGATTATTTTATTCCTATCATTCCTTCCCAACCTCTATTCACAAAATTCCATCACCACCCACTGAGTTTTAACTTCAATCGGCCAGTTACCATCTGGTTCTATTCTCTGATAATGACATACAGATCAAATTAACATAGAAATGCTAGTCTTGAGTGTCCAAACTGTTCCTAAAGGCATGAAATACTTCACCCTCACTTTGTCATAAACAGAACAGATTTTATTTTAATCAACAAACTTTTATCCTGTTCTAGTACCTATTAAATTTTGGCGAAAACACTCCCACATGTCTTCACGCATTGACGTTCCCATATACAAATCTGAAAACCAAGTGGATGCTAAGAGTTTCGGAAACTCCCCCTCCACCTTCTCCACTGTTGCAGGTTGTACTCAAATCTGAATAACAAGTGTGGACATAGAGCATCTCCCTGTCTTAACACAGTCAGCAGTGACGTCTGAAAATCGGCTTCTCTGCAAGTATCCATCCCCTTTTAGAAACACTGTCCCCCTATTCACCCGACCTCCATCCCCCTCAACGCATAATGTCCCCCTCCACGCATAATGTCGGTGCATCCCTTTCTCTATCAATGTCTTGTCGTGTTGACAAAGGTGGACAACTTTAACTTTAAACACCTGCAATCATTCAGCGAGCGTTCGGACTGGCCACTCTAATTGTAGCCCTGGGTGGAACTATTTGGATGGGGAAACGTGCTGTGATTACACTACCTGGAGGTTACAAGGGTCAGACGATGAACTAACTTGTATTGTTGTACAGTCTGTGATTCACAAACTATTTCTGATAGGCCAAATGTCAAGCAATTATCAACTTCCTGAATCAAGCAAGAGATTTGCTGTATGAAAAATGTGCTATAGAGGTGAAATAGCCAAATTCACAAAACGAGACGAAAGTTTGAGGTGAATGACAATACATAAACTCCACATTTTGTGCTGTAATTTAGTTTTGAATATTTAAAGCCACACTTTGAAATTAAAATTCACTCACCAGAGTAATGAGCAGTCCACTACACGTATAGCGTGAAAATAACAGTCAGCACACGTTATACAAATTATTTGGATTTGCAAATTATGCAATCTTACTTTTAAAAATTGCTGCATTTATATATCATGAATATTTAGAAGAAAAGGAAAGTTAAATTTAAAAGTCTAGATAGCAAATTGCCAAACTTTCCTTATTTATTGAATAAAAAGGAATGCTAAATTTTGGAAGTCTGGTACGCAAACCAATTCTTTCATTATTTTAATATCTTTGTGTCACAAGAACTCAAGATGATAGTTAAACAATATGACATCTTACCTAAATGTTGTGAAAATCGACATTTAAAAATACAATACGTAATAAATTATTCAAGGACAAGAGAAGGAGAAAAACAAATAATACCATTGGTATGTTTTCCTTACATTTCCTTGAAACTAACATGAAAAATGCTCAGCAATAAAGACCCCTCAACAACAAATTCACATCAATCCATTACAAAAGTTAACATCATATCAGTGTCTCTTGATGAAAATATATGACAGCAATAACCCACAGTTTAACAACCGTGTTGGAACGATGATAATAGCCAGCGATCATGTAGCTACCGAGAAGCATCTACACTGGAGCAATGAAGGTGAGCGTGGGTTATTAGCAGCAGTAAGAACAAGGCCTCATAGCTGTTTAATGAGGGCCATTGATACGGCCAGTGGTTTGGGATAGCGTCCAGTGGTTTGGGAGAGCGTCCAGTGGTTTGGGATAGCGTCCAGTGGTTTGAGAGAGCGTCCAGTGGTTTGGGAGAGCGTCCAGTGGTTTAGGAGAGCGTCCAGTGGTTTGGGAGAGCGTCCAGTGGTGTAGGAGAGCGTCCAGTGGTGTAGGAGAGCGTCTAGTGGTTGGGAGAGCGTCCAGTCCAAGGAAGTCATGACAGGATGTACCCTTGTAAACCAGCCCAGGAGAGTGTTTAACATTATATTGTGTG
>JAUTBZ010160466.1:0-11006 GCA_032361785.1 Lepetodrilus galriftensis | reverse complement strand
CTCGCTCAAAACCAAAATTATGTCACTCGGGCATACATCTGATACGAAATGGAAGCTCGGTTAGTATCCTATAATTACTCCTCGGTTGGAATAAACGAGAATATGATTCGTATTTATGTCTTCTGATTATCGTGTCCTAATACCTTGAGAAGGTTCTCCTTTCTGTTGACGATGACTGCAGTGATCTGCTGATCCATGAAGATGAGGATGGTTCCAATGATGGCGGGCAGGCCAGCAGCCAAGGCCAGCCACCAGGGATTCTTGTCGGAGAGTGGGTTGACGACCCAGCCTCGGTCAGAACGGGTAGGTTTGAACTCATTGGGGACGATGAGTTTCGGGGTAGGGAGACCCAGAGCCCAGTCGATCAGCACCATCAGAACAATAGCAATCAGAATTCCAAAGTCGCTGATGTTTTGACGGACCTGTCAATGCAAGAGGAAATTAATCATTAGCGGGAGGAAACATTGTATTCAAGTGTGCTTATATTAATGTTCTATCACACTGGCTCTATTAAAGTGTAAGATAAATAATTATCCCTAAATGTGTATCATCGTATGATGTAGTAACCATTATCACTGCTATTTGGCATTAGTATTAATTCCTTCCAGGAAATAACCCTATAACCTACGACATAACACTAAAGCCTGGTTGAAATTATCATGATCGCTATTGCCTATAATAATTATGAAGTACCATATTACCTAGGCATTAAAGTTATTGCCTTATCATCCTTAGTGCTGTTAACAGCTTCTGATAAATTGTCATTCAAGAATAATTAACATTGCAGAATACAATGCTATCCGTCTATCTTTTATATGGATTTGCAGTGAATGTAATTATGCTACTAATAAGCACAATTTGATGGTTCAATCAGTAATGAAGCAGTACATTAGCCAATTACTAAGTTTGGACGATAGCTAACACAGCATACGGTAACGCAAAACGTTGGTGTTATCAAAATAGAAACTTTTATTTTCCACATGTTCAATTTCAAACATTATAATTCCTGTGTTATACGTCACATAATTTTGTTGATCACGTGAGATTTTACAGACGTGCCCACGTTGAAGTGTAAGCTAGGAAATGTTGGTAATAATATCACTTCAGCAACAACATACGATGACATAATACGTATGGATAATCTTATTTGAACTTGAACGTCAGTAAACTACGAGTCCTGCAACTTACGAATGAAGGGAAGCAGGGCCACGACTTGAAGGTAACGCAGAAGATGGCCACTCCGAAGGTTCCGAAGTACAGCAGGATAGAGAACATGAAGGCGTTAGGCACGGGACCCGTACAGTGCCACTTCCCAAAGTGATCCTTGCACTCTTCCGCGTTAAAATACAAGTGTTCCAGCCCATCTGTCATGTTACTAATGGTGCTGTTGACTGCGTGGCCTAGTGACGTGGCTACAGTGGTCACCATGCTATTGTTCATCATTGGGTCCGCAGTAACTGGTGGCAGTTCACAGTGGCAAACCCGTGGAGTGAAGTTCCCGCTGGGATGCAACTCCACCGGGGCCTCTTCTGTGGCGATCTCGGACAGTTTCACGAAGGCTTCGTAGATGAAGATTAGAGCAATGAGACAAGCAAAGCTCTCCTCTGTGAACCGAGTGATATATTTAACAACGGCGCTCAGATTAAACATGACGATGAGAAACAAGAAGCCTCCGATCCAGATGCCGATCCAGGCGCGGAATGGAAGATAGTCCCAACTCTGATCTCTGTGGGTGAAAATTACTTTCATACAGTTTAACTTACAACCTTATCGTCCTCTGAACCAGGGAGCATTGCCTACTAAGATTTGTCAAAGACGATGCTATGTACCCAAAGACCTTAGTGTTACAGTCAATGGCATAGTAATGGTGACATCCAGTGTAGATACACATGTGGAAATACATGTCACAGTTATGAATTTGCATTCAACAGACAAAATGATCTGCAGGTACGGGCCTCTGGCCTAATAAGTAGCTATAGGCCGTGTCAATATGGGCCGTGTTTAATGGGTAAACACCTACTTATATATTTTGAAATGTGATGATTATTTGTAAAGCTTACTTGCAGATGTCGTATATGATCTTCTCAAGCACCAGCATTGGTCCAGTACTACCGAGAATATTCATGGGTTGTCCGGAGAACAAGGCAAACCCTATCCCAGTTACAGCTGCAGCGAATATACATTCCATTACGCCCTTCAGAAACAAACAATGAGTTGTCATGTAGCAGTGAAAATAGTTTAACACTATTATCATTTAGTACCAGTCGACTTCTAGACAGTAGCAGAATCTAAGATCGATATGAAAATTAATTTGCGAACGCATACATCAAGACCATAGAAATTGCGTCAGGTTTTGTAAGAGACTTGAAGAAACTATATCACCGTCAACTGTCCAAATGCAATACTGTCCAAATCATTGTCTGGCAACAAATGTGTCATATTTTAGGAAGCTTTAAACCTATACACTTACCATATACTGTGCAGTTGACTTGCCCAACATGCCCCCAAACGTGACGTTAGGCGTGAGAGTGGCCAGGAAGATGTAGACGAAGGAGGCGATACACTGGATATGTATGGCGTCCTTGAAGTCGCTGGGATAGAAGGGAATCTTCCTCTTGATGTCTCTGATCAGCCCAATGAATGGCCTGTGAAGAATACACGCCTTACAATACGATAGATAGACTGCATTGAAATAGTATGCATTGCGTAGTATCCCTCCGTAGCTATGTTGCTCTAAGATTGTCTTATTATATATTTGTATATGTTGGAGGTTGGGCACGACCAGGAGACGTTACAACTACACGTACTTTGGACTCATGAGAAGGTCGGGGTCAACATGACCTTCATCGTCGTCATCTCCGCCCCCGGTTGCGGACACAATGTGGGTCTCAAAGAAATCAGCTGACGACGGGGTCTTTCTGAAAGACTGGTTGGGTACTGCGTCAGGTGGTTCGATTCTGATCTTGGGGTCCCACTCACCAGGCGGCAGCACCGTCACCTGTTCCAGGAATTCGTCCATCCCGGCGACAAGGTCGTCTTTGTTCCGGCTCTTATACGCAACCTCTCGGAATATCTACAGAACAGTGTCGGACATGAATGAACCAATAACGGATCTGTATAGTCCGGAGATTTCGGTATAACTGCTTAATGCCACTGTATGTGTCATACGTACTGCCATTACCAGCGATAATACACTTCATTAATATAGATATGATAAACTGAAACTATGACTTATCGAGAGTCTCAAGAACGCTTTTAACATTAGATATCAAACCGTATGTCATGGACAATGTACATTGCTGGCAAACGTTGTCATTACTTGTAGGAATGCTCGTTCGTTGTCGTTCCACGTGATTGAGACATGGCATGAACCATCCTCTGACACATGCCAGGTGTCTCCTTACGTGCGCCGAAGAACAGACTGAGCTACGCAGGACTGAACGAAATAGAAGACACCTGGTCTGGGTCTCGAGGATCACCACCTATTAAGTGCAATTTCATGTTCAAGCTCAAATGTTATATGGGGATTTGTAAACAAAACTTTGAGTTACGTAAGAAATCGTACTCGGGGATGACCACGAGCACACCACCGCTGCTTACATTCATTGATTCTCTGTACTCACGTCGTCTACCATCATGGTGCCGAAACATCGGCCTGCCTCATAGTACTCGTTGATAAACTTCGCGGGCCCCACCAAGATGAAGATGAACCTTGTGGGCAGATTGACCTCCGAGATGGATCCCAATGACCTGCCGTCATTCAAGCGCATGAAGCCACAGATGGCGCTCTGAAGCTCGTCAATGGCCCCGATCATTATGTTGGCGACTTCGGCTCCTTTCGGAATCTTCCTGAGAAATCTAGCGTTCAGCTTCTTGGTTTGAGCGATATAATCACTGTCCAAGCTTTCCAAACTGGTTACACTGTGACTGTTGTTTAGACTGAGCTGACTGCTAACGTTCGTCAACTGAGAAACACCTGGATGAACAAACATAGTTTGAATTCTAGCAGGAGCATGACAACTACCTCTATACTTAGGGAAGAAATCAATACATCAATCCCACTATGAAGAAACTCATTCAATACAATGAAACGTTAATATGAATTAAAGAAAGATAACATTCGGCTAATGCACTGCCATATTTACCATTACCATTATAAATGCCATGAACATTAAACGCCTGACATTTTCATCATTACCGTTTCTTTTTAGAGTCTATACCACCTGCTTTTAAAGCGACGTGGAGAATGTGTCGAGACATTTATGAAAAGGAACACATGGATTATGATTTCACTGACTGTTGGTTGATGCTACTCTGATGAGGTCAGATGAACTCATGTGTCCTTTGTGCAGTTTCTTCTTGTCCAGTTTCTCCACCTTGTCTGTGCCGTGGCGGTGGTGCTTCAGAAGGATTGCACGCACGTGCTGTCTCAGAATCGGGTCAAGCTGTCCCAATTTGATCCATTCGTCCAGGAACTTCTCTGCAACATGCAAGCATTTCTTTTTACTTACTTCGACTATTGCCATCACTTAAGATCGTGTTTTATGATAGTTGAGTGTCTAGTTCCATAATTAACTGTCACCTTTTCGTAGGTAACCAAATGTCCTATAGATTCTGCTTACTCCAGCAGATAGAAGATTAAGTGAATGCACTTCAGTATTAACTATCTCCATGCTGAAGGAAACCGGAGGTGCCCTATACAGCTGTGTCTGTGCCTAATTCAGTAGGGAAAGCGTATAATTAAGAATATATATCATACCGTCGTACCGAGCGTTATTTAAAACACTTACAAATGTGTTATTTTAACGCGATTTCAAATGGACAAAAGAACATGAAAATGTTGCGTAATTGAGAATTGAATCTAACAGAAACGTAAAACATGGATGCCTATTTATCAATGTATATCAACCAATATATATTTGATGTGGGTAAGTATGTAAATGACATTTGCGTTTCTTTTGCTGTTCAGTATATATATATAACGTTCCAATATTAAATAGGTGTATGAACTCACCCACGACTTGTGAGATAGAGTAGGCTTCCACGTCTATGTGCATGACGCCGTCCATGAGCTGTCTCCTAAGTTCCACGATGTGGTGCATGGACAGGGAGGCCACGTGAGGCTTGGACCATCGTGCTCCTCCCTCCTCCATCTTCTCCTCGTACTTCACCCATCTGTAACCAGTCGTGTACTGACAACTTTAGCTATATACTGTAGAGCATCATGTTATACTGTAGAGAATCATGTTTACCCGCATTCTACATCCACTGAGATGAACGTTAGATGCGTAGCGCTGAGCACGACCTCGTGCATCCACCATCGCATCTAGAGACGTATTCCTTTTAGTTTAAACATATTCTATTGACCAAAATGTCATGGGATTGGATAAAAACTGAATGCAAATACATATTAACGATTGACCGTATTGTGTACCCGTATTGCATTTGAATTTGAAGTCAGAGGGATTTTAGTATGAAACTGACAAGGCGTGGTATAAGTGAAAGCATCTTGAAAGCGGCTCTAAACCCTATTTTATTTTATTTTAAGATAAACAACTGATGCTTCTGAGAGTAATACTCAAAATATTCTCTTCTTACCTGGCAGATTCTCGCCATTCAAAATCCTCACCCAGTTTCCTCAGGACGTTCATCTGAGAGAAGACTTTGTGGGCGCGGTGCTTCAGGTCCGTCACCTTGTTGAGCACGTCTTGGACCCTCTCAGAGGGGACGTAGTCATCGTCGCCGTACAGAGTGAACTTTGAACCCTCGGCTGCAATACACAGATTCATGCCTTATCTTAGACGATACCTTAGGATGCCTTCAGACTTAAACCATAACTGAACACCTAGCACAGGGCTGAGTAAACCGCTTAGCTAAACTGGTTTCCTGTCCCGTGTACCGTTCATACGACTCTTGAGAAAATGATTAGTTTGGTAAGCCGCTTGTAAGCCCTTGTGTCTTTGAAGGCACCCATAGATTCGTCTTAGCATTGCAATGCATCGTATGAATAAATGGCAGACGTTACGGGGTCTATTACATACAGTTAAAGTTTGTCTCCTGAAATATGTTTTGTTAATTAAATGTTATTGATGTCTGTCAATTATTTCCAAATATTAAATATGTGGGTTACCAGGAACTAGTGTCATAGTACTTACGCATTAAGTCGACGCCATCTTCCTCTTCAACGATTGTAGGTCTGATAGGCTTGTGTGGTGCCACCACGTTAAGGTACATAGACGTACTTCTCTTGAACACTGCAACCATGGCACATTGAGAGGAATATATAGAGGTGCATAGAGGTACTCCTTTAGAAGACTACAACCAGGATATACAGTATTAAAATTATAAAGAGTCTAAAGAGTTACAAGAAAACTGTTGGCTACAGTTAGTGCGAATTATATTATTACAACTGTATTTCTATAATTATCTGTAAAGATCTTATTTTTTACAAACATATGCGGAAGTAGGGAGCACATAGCTTATTCGCAATACGCGTGATTGGATACATGCTACTACATTAGTGGGATGTTGTATTATCTGTTTGTACTGTTTATTAAATTATGACACATTTTTTAAATTAACAACAATATCATAGCTTTACCGATGTGCTAGCTAGTGTATATATATCATAATGGACAATGCCTGAATGTTTGAATTGAGGTGTAAATCCCCTTCACGATTACGTAGACTATTCAGTTGACGGCGGGTGAATACAGCAATATCTGCAGTGCTAAGCGTTTAACCCAACCGGATGCTACTGACAAACCACGGAAGATGCCCACACTGCTACAGTACAGACAGCGCATCCTATTATTATCGCATCGGAAAAGTAATCCAACATTAGTGCCGGGTGCCTCAGGCCGGGTTCAAACATAGTACGAAGTTCGATGATCTACCACTTGCACCTTTGAATACTAATACATGTCATAACGTCATAAGGTCATAGCCATCCAAATAGGTCTCGAGTACATCTTATGTAACTTAATGCTATATTCAGGGATAGAGCTGGATATAGCCATAGGCACTATAAAACAATATTGTTATTTTATACGCATGTACAATTTCTGTGTTTGCTTTCCTTTTCTTAATAATTACATGTACGTTACTTTCATCTTCATTTATGAAGTGTGATAACAACCAACACGTAATAAATATACGGTCACCCGGTCACACGATAGAACAAAGCATCGAGACAGCTCAAGTACAGGTTTATAGTATCAGCTGTATCACTTTCCCGCTTCATTAATTCATACTGATAAGATCTGCGTGAGGCGGGAGACAGTAGCGCCAGCCCTAGGTCCTGGCCGTAACGTAGGATCCTACTTTAGACACTACCCCCAGCTATAGGCACACCTCATCCAAGCGAAAATTAGCACTGCCCTAGGTCTCAGAAACCTTCTTTCTCACATACTTGTAAACACAATCTACGTTGACCAGGATCTCATGTTATGCTTACAAAATGTCATCCAGTTTATTTCGAAAGCTAGCATCGTCTGGTTCCTATTGGGGAGCATTTGATGACTAAGATGAAAAGGCATGCGTCATTGATATATATATATAGACACATTACTTCGAGTATAAGCCTTAAGCATGTACTGGTGTACAAAAGGGATAGACAAATCTAGCTAAATATACTCGCACATGGTAAGGATTTTCTTAAAGCATGTATAGTTTATTGTTATTGCATTTGGGAATCGTCAGATTTCTACATTAGCTATAATAATTATAACTATATATGAAACACTTGTCATTATACCAGGGTTATTATGTCATTGTTTCTATATAGGAGTCCTACATTTTATTGAGGAGAATTTATTTTCAATTCAGAAATACTTCTAAAATATATGTAATTATATTTTTATTTATAAGAGATTTAGATCTAAATTCAACAAAATTAGCAAAACTTTTGGAATAATCGAAAATACTCAATCTATTTGTTTTGGCATCGGATA
Source organism: Lepetodrilus galriftensis (assembly GCA_032361785.1). Classification (NCBI taxonomy): domain Eukaryota; kingdom Metazoa; phylum Mollusca; class Gastropoda; order Lepetellida; family Lepetodrilidae; genus Lepetodrilus; species Lepetodrilus galriftensis. The sequence continues at coordinate 3,054 of JAUTBZ010160466.1, read as the reverse complement.
TGATTTTCTGCACTTGAAAAACGTAAAGGGAATTGTATCCGAAGAAGTGTTACGGAAAGTGTTGCTTCCAGTGAATACACTGAACTGAAATCACCCCCGCACTCTATCCCCGAGACGTACACGCAGTCCTTGAAGTATATGGACCGGTCACTAATTTTCGCCTACCATTGACATTACGGATATCAGATAGGGTAACCGAATTTCGTGCAAGGTCTCCGTGCTTGCAGAGTATCACTGTTCTTATTATGAAGATAATCCTCACCTTTTCCCGACGGCGTTTTCACCTTCCCCACCGCCGTGTCGCGGGCCTTGACTATATCTTTGTTTTCAGTCCCCATGGTGACTACTTATAAGCTAAGCATACTGAAAATAAAGATAACACACATGAACATACGTTTTATCCGAGTTATATACCACGAGGTTGTCGTAGCGTGTAATAATTCATTAAGTGGTTCAAGTCGGCGTGATTTGCGTGTGATATTTGCGGTTATTTGATTGAGAACTGGATTAAACTGTACGTCTAAAATAAAACGTAAGAACACGTGATTACATCGGTCTTATCAGTGCCTACGTACTAACAAAGTCACCGTCATACTGATTCAGAACTCCATATAATCCTTAATTAAATAACCAGCAACATGCGTAGGTCTCACATCAAAGACGCCAGCGGATAAAACTTTGCAGGGAGATATATACATACAATGGTCATATATTTCAATTGTGAAACATATTGAAATAAATGATTTGGACAATGATTTCTAGTTGATTTAAGTGTTATATGTTGTTTGCTTAGTGGGCATGTAATGAATGTTTTTGTGGACTTCTTGGTCTGAATACTGACACTACAAACTTGTGCTTTAAGTTACGACAGGAAGACATCATCAATTGGTTGTGAATACTACTGATACAACACAACCATGTGCTGTTCCTAAACTGATCGCATAGGCGTATTATGCGATTCATGTGAAGGGGTTCCATATAAAGGTTCCGGAATATGGGCAACTGGGCATTGCATTGCAGCAGGCTATATAGTGTTTGCGTTGAAGAATACATTTCCTCGTGTATTTAATTATATTTTACTTAATGTTTTATTGTATTTTATTTTATTTTATTTTTTGATGGGGGGTAGTGAAGGGGCAAAATGTATGGTTATGAAGTAATCAGCCTTGTCGTCTGCATCGTGGACATTTCACTCCATAGAGGGAAGAGATGTATTCATTATATGTTAAAAGGTGTATGTATTAAAACGTCCACGTCTATAGAATATATATAGTATATTGAACAGTACATTCAACCTAACTTATATTATAACCGTGCCAAGTAACAACGACAGGCTGGTTCATATTGAACGTTCATGTTAATTCAGATGTGGCAGCACTGCGATGTATCCGTCAGTGTACGCCGGGATGTAAATAGACGCTACTACTACAAGATCCGTGCACAATTTAAATCGAAGTTGATTACCCGTAACATTTCAATGAGCATTCTTGTGGTAGTGTTTGATGTGGCAATGCATCAGGAACGCGCTTCTAATAATGAAACAATGTCATGTATTCGACTTACCAAGCATATACGCACACGTCTCGAGTGTCACATCTGTGGGTTTCCATTTCAACACAAATCTAATGACCGTTGATTGAACTCAGCTGGACACAATGCAAACCAAAGAGTCCAAACCCTGTATGGTACAATGAACCCATCAGCGCGTCCAATACCAACCAGGATGTACCGTCGGGGCCAACACAGATAGTACCCACATAGTACCCAGAGAGTACCTGATCCAAGTACCTGATGCGTCAATTCTACAGCTAGATTCACGTGCAATGTATATAACAAGCGTTCTGTCTTGTATCAGTATCAAGGACAGTTTGGCGAGTTATGTGTGTAACATTCACAGAGGTGAAAGCAACAACTTGGTTCCACTCGACTGGGTTTTGTATAACACCCCAACACCCGGATGGTCTGCTCGCCCCTCCCATCGTTTTAACCGCTAGACATGTGTTCCATCACCCTAAAGTTAGACTAAAGAAACCCAATATGAGGTGTCAATAAAACAAACGTATCTCGGTGGTATCTTTACGGACTTATATTCATTAGTTTCCCTGTCTTCTTTGTGGGCACCATATATCAAAAGTTGGACATTTATAGCAACTAAAATCATTCTAATAATTAATTAGAGGTCACAGGACCCGGAGACTGTGGCCAATGAAACAGGGTCGTCTAAGCCTACTTTTCTGGGAGTCTGGGGTATTTGACATCGGGTGTGACCCCCTTCTGAAAGTTGATCAGTGGTTATGTCATCAGTTCTATTGTATTGGAGCCACAGCGACTGCAAGTGTTATCGTATGTTGAAGATTGCATACTAGTATTACACCTATAAAGTTGATTTTGTTTCAAATAATTTGGTCTTAAACAATTGATGATCCAAATGTAACGTATAAAGCTGACGTGAGGTGTTAAGAGTTATCTTGTAGATAGTTGGTCAGTCTGTTACGGAACTGTGAGTGATTCAACATTATCGTAGATGCAACATGCCAATTTAGGAAGATACTATATCTACGTGTTAACGATTGAACATTCAACCGTAGTACACTATCCTTTGAAGCAAACTCCAATAACGCCACTGACGATGTATCTGTAAAGCGATTGAAGTTTAGGAGCTCAAAGGCTTTTGTATTATTATATGCATGTTTTTTTAAAGTGTTAAAAGAAAGTGGAACTTCATATGGGGACTAGATTATTCAGCACTGTTATTAAATCATATGTATGTTCCCAAACATGTTCTATGTTTTAAACTTGAAGTAGCTCAAACCATGCTTTATTATACAGGACATGCAAAGCCATTTTTTATATAGAAAAGTAAATACGAGTGAATTATTGTTTCACGTCACAGCGGGGAACTTTCATCCATACGTGATGAGGAAATTAAATACATGTTGGTCGTTATAATCGTTAACGTGATATTAGATGTGTGTGTGTGTGTGTGTGTGTGTGTGTGTGTGTGTGTGTGTGTGTGAGTGTGTATGTGTGTGTGTGTATGTGTGTGTGTGTGTG
>JAUTBZ010160455.1:0-11007 GCA_032361785.1 Lepetodrilus galriftensis | reverse complement strand
GTATCGTTTCTCGAAGCTCTCTTAGCCGCTAAGGGACCATAGCACTCTCTTAGCAATGTATTAGCTATCGGAAAAGATAGTGCTATGGTCCCTTAGCGGCTAAGAGAGCTTCGAGAAACGATAACCATGATAATAGCGCTCTCTTTGCCGTTGGCTAATGCGCTATATGGTCCGTCTTAGCGGATACGAGAGCTTCGTGAAAGGATACCCTGTTCTGTAATGAGCCACCCTCCGCGCATGTTTGGCCTACACGCAGAAATGCTTATGACTGGCCTAATTATTGCGTAAATACTACTTGTAGTATAATTACAACGTCTGTCTGTGTAATTAGATATTTATAGTTAGGCATTCAAATGTTTCTGTGAGTTGCGCATCAGAAACTATGCAAAGGCCCTACGGTTTTATGTCAAAAGGTTCGTGTACAGATGCGTACGAGCCAACTCTTCGAGCCAGTCTAATCCTTATAGATTTGATAACCTAATTAATATACATGTCGAATAGCCTAATAGGCATGTAGTGTTAACCTTCATTCCACTGAAGGCAACGGGAGATACGGCAGAAGGAATTTAAAATCGAGTAATTAGGCATTAATACTTCCGTATGCATGTATATTATTAGAAATGGTTGAGAGAACAAGGGAACTAGCTTACTATAGACTACAAGTACACGTTCATATATAATATCAGTTTGACCTTTAACCTGCTGCAGGGCATTGCTGGTTGCTTCTAGGCAGTGGCAGGTTAAAAATATGGGTCAGCGGAGAACTAGAATGATAAGCGAGTGTAGATGTTGTTTTGCACGTACACGTTGTATTATATAGCCAGTACTCAGTAATATACAGGCGTGTACACTTAGCTACCAAGAATAATAATATATAGCTAAGTGTACACAAATGCAGTGCTCGTATGCTGTCTAGTCTAGTAGAAATTCTCAGAAATGTGAAAAGTGATCATGCTCCGGGGTAGCATATGCCAACCTATATCAAAATGTTCGTATTCATCTGGGATATTTGAAAAAGTAGGTTGGCATTCTAGCATTTCACTTGAGTGGCGGCCATCTTGAATTTAAAGATGGCCGCCATGTATATGACGGTAGCTACATTTATATACTATAGTATTCAATATATATACTATTGCATTTGCCAATCTCTACTCATAATATTGGAATGTAATGAATACATATATATAACTTTCAATTGTATAAACATCACATAAATAGGCCTAACTACCAATATTAACATACACACATGAATGTTTTCCCCGTCGAAGCACGTATCTTGTATTATAGAAACTATCAGTTATTATACACAGATACCGAAAATAACCAATGCAATTACCACACGTAATCCCTGGAAGAGCCGATCACGATCATTCTGTCGACGTGCGTACCTTGACATCAAAGCAAGAATAAATAGATCCATAATTCTTCATCAAAGATATTAATGCATCCGTATTACGTATGTTTGTCTCATCTGTCAAAGATATATAGAAGACACATTCAGTATTTTTATAATTATAGAAGCCATCATTATGTCAGTCCCGTATACAGATAATAGACACCCTGGAAACAAAGTCTGTGAAATAAATATACTAGTATTCTTGAAATACTAATAATAGACTACTAATATCTATTTGGAGATAAATTGGAATTGGAGTACACACCTATAAAATGTATAGATTTTAGTGTCAAAGTATGGATACATGTTAATCTCGATAATTATTTTTAGAAATTTAAATATTGGCTTCAAAGAAATTAGAACTGTCGGAATACAGCAATAGCGGCCGTTTTGATAAATTCCCCGTATTCTTGAATAAAATGTAACAAAAATAACACTATTCTTTACTGGAATCAATGGGGCAGACATGTTTATGGCATCGGCAGCACGTCGAGTCGTGACACTGAATGCTAACACTATTCAAGTGAGTGTTCGTGGAGATATGGTTAATGCCATGGCTATTGAACACTACGCTGATATTCCACAGCTGGAGTTGATGTGCAGTGTATTCAATGCATTGCCCTTAATTTATACCCTAGTTAAAATACAAGAAATTTAGGTTAATGATTTTAAAATTGGTAACAGTGGTACATCTATTGATAGAGGGTATTCAATGGTTGTTCTTTTTCTCTCTCCGATAACGACGTTGATAACATTATCGAGTCCGGAGAATTGGACATAATCGCTTTCCACATCCCATGAATTCACGAGAAATAGAACAGAAATACAAAAAAAAAACACATGGCCATTTCATTGCTCTATGTTAGTCGAGAGTGTTATAGTTAATCAAAGATTGGACCAGTCTTCTCCCATAACTGCAGTGCTGGATACAACGCAGCCAAGCATCGAACCCGTACCTCACCTCAACGGCTGGTCACTGAGGATACCTTTGGTCTGGTTTGAAGTGGAATTTAGATTCACTTTCCAGATTAGTTGATGCACTTGTTGCACGGCTAGTTGATGCACTTGTTGCACGGCTAGTTGATGCACTTGTTGCATGGCTAGTTGATGCACTTGTTGCACGGCTCGTCAGGGGTTTGGTGTGAAGACACCTACAGCATCATTAGTCTGTTAGGACTGAATAACGACACCATGCCCCTGGGTATAGTTTCAGGAGCTCTCATATCCACTATACGTACTTATATGACACCACATATACTAGACCTCTCGTAAGTGCCAGGGTATCTTTTCACAAAGATCTCTTAACCTAATATAAGAGACGCTCTCTTTGCAATGTACTATATAGCTAAGAGAGCTTCGTGAAAGGGTACCTTTGTGAATACCAAGTGTGTAAAGTATAGTAATAAACAAATGCATACATACGCGGTATGACCGTATGTATTACACAAGTATATAATTATTGCTATACTGTACTATAAAATTATAGTAGATACCATCACATATCGATGCTTATATAGTTATCACAGGGCAATAATTTACTTATGTTATAAACGCCTCTCTATCAACGGATATATAGCAGAAATCTTCACTGTTATATAGTTTTGGACTAGATTTGAGTAATGACTACATACAAAGTCATTATCATTATCGATAGTTTTATGCGAGTATGTATTCCTTCATATCTATATCACTTTGTACCCCGTATGTCACTCTTGACATTTTTAGATTTCATGTACTTTTCATAAATGCACAAAGGCCGTATAGTAGATCAATATTCTCCATTGTTAAATCAGTCAACCTTGGAGTACAATATGCGGCTTTTGAAGAACCAGATGCTCACGTTTACATACTGGCTTACGATTTCCTGCAGGTATATAACACACCGAGTGTCCGACTTTCTGCTATTGGTTTTGATATGTGAAACTTAAAAACGGAAGTATTGACCAGCCAAATAATAGGCCTACTTCATATACTAGTACTAGTATGTGTTTATACATTGTGCCAGAGCAGTTGTATCATTACCTTCACTTTAATAGTAATTGTTCAGAGTATGAATATCAGTAGATTCTTATAAATATAATACCAATTAAAATCATTTACCCTTTATTTACTAGAATGTATCATCGGAGACAATGGATAGTAGGCCTATAACTGGACATATACATGTATGCTACCGCCTACTAACGTGTTTTACTCTGAACGATATAGTCTTTAGAATACTATGTAAATACTAGTATAACCTCTTGACTAAATATTTAAATACTAATAAAATTATGTACTATATATTTGACCACATGGTTTGTAATAATTATGTCTAACTGGACAGGACAGTCCCATATGGGTTGCGAGTTATGACCTTGTATATATACGAGTTCACCATACATAGTGATACATGATCTCGTACGTATTAACCCCCCCCCCCCAATCCAACACACACACTCCCTTTTTCAGATAAAATGAATCAAGTGTCATAACTAAAAGAAATAGGAAACTAATGCAATTATTGTTCAATATTTGTGAAAATCAGGTATCATTTTAGGTATTATATATAATTTATATGGTATTTTGACATAGATATTAATTTTATTCACTTCACAGAGATTACAATTATTTTTTTACAGTATACAGTTCACCAACACCATAGAAACAACTAGACATAGATTCTACTAATTAGAACCATGGTACCGGAATCTATACAATCAAAAAGCATCACTGCTGAATACAGGCATGTATGGTTGCCTGCGGTAGATAATAGGTTAAACACATCAGCATTGCTAGAGACACGACATGACAGATCTACGTGATGTGTTGACATCAATTTCAATCAAACACTACAATAGCCACTTGTAGATTTCAGTTAGTAAAATAAGCAGAAATGTTTTAGTTGATATAAATGACAAAAACAATCTACAAGATCGACATTGATATCTAATATTCTAATAACTGTTGGTAGATTTTCGAAAATATGTTTATAATAACACATAAATATAAAACAATCTAAATTATTTAAACAAACAAAAATATTACAGATATTTAATTAGTGTTAATGACCAGTGAACTCAATATTAATTAATTTGTATACAGCAATTTAATTAATTTTAATGACCAGTGAACTAAATACTAATTAATTTGTATACAGCAATTTAATTTTTAATAACCAGTGAACTCAATACTAATTAATTTGGATATCTGTAAGTTGAATTATTTGTGTTAAATGACCAATATTCATGGTTCATCATTGCGAATGCTGTCATAGTATCTGTAATGAGTAACGCATATTAGTAACACAGGATGCGGAATGGTAGTGGGAGCCAGGACGGAATGGGAGCCAGGACGGAATGGGAAGGGGCAAGAGGAAAATCTCATATCCTTATGGTCCTAAAATAGGACATGCAGATGCTATATTTGCACAAATTGGCAAACATTATATCAATAAAGTCACCCATTTCCTATTATAATGAATATGTAGATAAAACATAAAAATTCAAATTATGCATGTATGTTGGTAATTTGTAATTAAAATTAAAATAATATTAAATGTCGTCATTCATGTCCGTCAATTAAATTAATAATTAGCAAGTCTAGAGTCCATGGATGCAAATCTATCAAACTTTGATTCCTCCTAATGATTATTAACTAATATAAAGGAGCTACTTTAACCCTCTTCCTGGTGGATTAGGCATATATAGGCACTGTTTAGGGCATCTCTGGATGTCTTCAGCATGGAGTGAGTTAATATTCATATTGTATTGCTCTAAAAAAAATAGTTGTTAGTCTACATGTCAATCCACATGTACTACACAAACATAAAATTATTTTAATTAATTTACATTTATTAAATAAATTAACCATTATTCAATTAATATTCATTTGTAATATTAATAATCAGAAAAAGAGTGAGCTATTGTTTTACGTAGCAGCGGGAATATTTAACCCATACGAGCCAACAGACATGACACTCTGAACATTATATATATAATATTATAGAAACACATTCAGTTCAACCAATCAGATTGTGTCTATTCCCACGACCTGGATCCGGAACCAGACCCGCAATGGCGATCTATTCTGCCGGCAATCTGATTGGCTGACATTGTTTGGGCTAGGGTTAAGGGTAGAAACATTTTTTAATACTTATTATTGGCGTGAGTGAGTAATTATGGAGTTCAAAGTCACTGCGGGAATATTTCACCCATTTACAACAAAATTATTTTGGATCATGTGAGCCAATTAGATTGCCGGGAATTGGGTCCAGGTCCGGTGAATAGACTGGTGAATAGACTGGTGAATAGACTGGCGAATAGACCAGTGAATAGACCGGTGAATAGACCGGAAAATAGATCTCAACGAACCAATCATGATGTTCGTAGGTAGTACGTTAGTGTTAGTAACGAGGAGATGGAAATGGCAGTTGCGTGATAATGTAGTGCTCAGGACAAGCCGAGACACAAAGCTGTCTGGGCAAGGATGACCACACAAAAAAGCGGGTGCTCTGGATACCGCCATTGTTACCTACCTTGGAGTGAATCCATAATACAATCTGTAATATTATAGGTGATGTTACCAGCATATAAAATTAGAAGTCGGCTGTTAGTAAAATACGGCTACAGTTCTTCGGTAGTGACCACTTTCCTTGGCGCCGCTCTACAGAACGATCGTAGCGCTACGAGAGTGGCAACTCCCATACGTAAACATGGAGCTACAAATAGCGTAGCGTTACGATTGTTCTGTGGAACTAGTGCCGGAGCAATAGTAATAAGGCCATGCATGATCAACAATTATTGTCCAGAAAAGAATTGCCTGAATCATTTCTGATGGTCGAAGCAATTTCTCGTGGTTTGCCCCTACCGAGCAAGATTGCTCGTTGAATTGATTGATTGATTGATGATTTGATCATTGATTGATGATTTGATCATCGATTCTTTGATTAATTCATTGATTGTTGATTCTCCGATTAATTGATTGTTAGATTGATTAATTGATGATTGATTGTCATTGTTGATTGATTGATTGTTGATTGATTGGTTGGTTGGTAGATTGATTGATTATTGATTGATTAATGAATTATTAATTGATGATTGATTGTTATTGTTGATTGATTAATGATTTATTGATTGACAATTGATGATTAATTTATTGTCCCATTGTTGACTTTACTGATTGATTGATTGATTGATCCTTTGATTGATTGATTGATTTATTGATCCTTTCATTGATTTGTGTATTTGTTTGGGGTTTAATGTGGTTAACCACACCATTTCATTGATCCTGCGGTAATGTGATGGGAATAATAGGATGAAAACCTGGAGCAACCCTTTCACAGTAAACCCACAGAATATGTACATGAATGACGGATGATAGCTGTAAAACATGCATAGCATTATGATAAAAAATTATTCATAATTCACTGAAAATTCACTAGCTCCCACCCGCATTGAGTAATGAAAGAGAATAAACGAGGATTATAAAACATCTGTCTCATTAAACAAATTCTACATTAATTAAATAAATAAAATAAAATATGGAAATTATCAGCTAAACATTTGGGGAATCATTTAGCTCAGAGTGAGTGAATTATTGTTTTACGTCACAGCGGGAAACTTTCACCAATACGCAATGAATCGTAGTAAAAGCTATCCGAAATATACATAGATGATGTATGATGAACTGAGGTATTAATAGTAGTAAGTAAATTGACTGAAGAAATGTATGTCTTTAAAATAATCACTTATACAACATAATTCAAAGTTTTCTACTTTTCATCAAAGCTCACAAAAGTGTTATCCTGTAGATATAATTTAGACCACATACATGAATAGAGGGATAGTTTAAAGTTGGTAGTGACCTTCTAAATCATTGCTCTGTGGTTGGTTTTAGCAGATAGAAGGTTAAAGAAGTAAACATTTCTTGGTGTTAAAGGACCTCTCTCACAGACATTTGTACATATTTAAAAAATAATAATAATAAAATATTCAATATTACTTTGGTGAAATGTCACCTTCCTACACACTAGAAACACACTATTAGCACCAGAAAGTAATTCCACTCAATAAACTGTGCTGTTAATGGCGATTGTAGTGCGCATGCGCGCAAAAATACTCAACAAATGAAATGTTCGTTGAGAAAACTGCATTGGCATCAGGGTCATCGCATCTCTAATGTATTCGATCAATATAACAACAAAACCAGTGAATTTCCTGGAAAGTAACAACAACGCAACGAGTTCTTTCAAATAACGTGTTAAAATTATGGTGTGTCTAAATGAAAATGTATAAAGGTAGGATTCTGGCATGTCCGTGAGAGAGTTGCGTTTACAAGGAACAAAGTATATCCTGCCACTACTGTCAGTAAATATATGTAGGATTATTCGTAATCCATCTCGGAGTTTCAAATCCGCACAGAATATGCGTGCACGTGTCAAAGTTGAAAGCGCATGAATGAGGCGCTGTATCACTATTACTGCGTGTTTAATCATTTAGTTTGTGCTACGTGTTTGTTACAACCACTGTAAGGTATTGTGATAAGCATGTTAATAGCATACTATACTACACATGCTTTCACCTTTTACATACGCGTGAGTATTCTGCGCATATTTGAAACTCCGAGCTGGTTTATTGATTATGGCCGATACACGTTAAATCAACTATCACCATATTAACACATTTCAGCAACTTAAACTAGGTCAATTTGTGCATTGCATATGGTTTTCTTGTATTAGAGACTTCAAATTTTCTAATGTAAATCTTCAAACGCTATAATTCCTGAATATTACATCACATAATTTTATTGATCATATGATAATCGACAGGCTTCTTCCCCAAGTTGAACTTGCAAGTTAGACCATGCGCGTGAATAATATTATTTGATCAACAAAATTATGTACCATAATATGCAGAAATTCTTGCGTTTGAAGTTGAACATAGGAAAACCAAAGGTCTCTATTATCATATTATATATCATTCTCTCAAGAGTTACCATACACATTTGCTTGCCTTCTGCAAATAAATATGATGACATAAAATAAAATAATATTTTTAAAAGTCAGAATATTAGTGATATTAATTTTGTTTAAAGAAATTCAATTATGCTTCTTAATAATTGCAGAAACATATTAACTGAAATCTTATAATTTAAAAATTAATTTATAAATGATTATTAAAAAAGATATTATTATTCCACAAAACATCTATATGAAAAATTAGATGGTTAATGAACATAATTATTACAAAGTTTTAAAGTATGTTGTTAGGAAAATAGTATTAATATTAATCAGGACAACTTCCATAACTGGTTGAAATCAGAAATATTTCAAAGGAACAACTTAATGAATAAATTAATTCAATAAATTCAAGGAATAAATAAATTCAAGGATAATGAAATATTACCTTATATCAGGAAATCTTAAACACGCAGTCTAAGAATATTACAATAGCCATATTCGCTTTTGACATGTCATAATACTGGACTAGTGTGTTTTTGAATGGTAATGGAATCTATCAATAGTTGATCTGATTATACACTAACTGAGATGAGCTTTATTTAAAAATGGACACGACTAGATGTAAAACAGATGTTACATCCGATTAATAATATAGATTTCAATAACCCATACTAAATGTACAATGGATGACCATGCCCTTCCAGGAATTATGGAGGAGGCTTAAACGTATATTCAAAAGTATGGCTAAAAAAAAAAATATATTTTTTTTTTATAAAAGCAGCAGAGCAGGAAGCAGCAAAGAAAAGTTTTTAAAAAAATAAAAAAATAAAAACAAATATTTTTTAAAATGCTTCAGCAATAAAAAAAAATCTATTGATAGCGATATGAACCTGCGTTTGTCATTATACAGTAGAGTGCTGTATTTGGTACACATGCACACAGTGGAAGGGTAGTATTTCTACGTTTGGTGCAGGTAGCCTCCGCTGATACTTACACTATGGTCCACACCAGCTGCACTTTGACGAGGCCCTCATTGACGTAGTTCTGTCCCAGGTCCCACTTGCATGTCATGTTCTGCCAGTTGTACACCTCACACGAGACATTCTTAACCGCTTTCGCATGATCTGTCGGGAGAAAAAAAAATATAATAATAATAATAATAAAAACTAAAATAATAATGTGTACGTTCGCCAATTCCTTTTTCGAAAAGCTTGCTCATAGTGCTACACTACAATAGATGACTGCAACCATTTTCCATTCTTAACTCCTTAGAGATCATACATACAACCCAAGCTGCTTGCCCCGTTCCAAGAACATTTTCATCTCATTCTTTCTACTGGGTACATTTAAAACGGTTATTTTTCATCGTTCACTGAAGCACGATTTTGTAGTTTATTTTTACATATAGGATAACATTCTAGAAACTGTCAATCTGTGAAAAAGATTGTCTGAGGTCCGCGACATTGTTTTTCACGAATCGATTGTTAATGAGGATGTCATCTGTAGGGGTGTAACGATAAGTCGATAAGTCATGTTGCAGTAAACCTGACAACACTGGCTGGTACTGACAAGACCAAGGATGACATCTACATCACCACGCTACAATCAGTGCATACTATCAACATCACGTCAGAAAAGGTAACTTTCTCGAACACTGAATACAGGGGTGGGATTTGAACCTGGAACCTTTGGTTCCGAACTCCAACATTCTATTATTGCGCTACCGCCCGCTCCCAAAAGTTTATTAAAGTTTTTCAATAACTTAATATTGCATCAGAAAGGTAACTTTCACGAATACTGATGCCATAGGTGGGATTTGAACCTGGAACCTTTGGCTCCGAACTCCAACATTCTACTATTGCGCTACCGCCCGCTCCCAAAAGTTTATTAAAGTTTTTCAATGACTTACAGTCAACTAGGACATACTGACTCCCCAGAATCTTGCTCTCTCTGTCCGTGGTGTTTAGATGACACACATACATTCCCTGCTGTTCCCGCGATCTGATTGGGTACTCCAGTCGTATGCTGCGCGTGCTCAGTATCCGGATGTACTCAAGGGGCATAACTCTCTCTTCCTGTCCGAACTGCTTGGAGAAGTACATGTACCCGGAGACATTTCCGGTGATCGCCTGGTCTGTCACGTTGCATGTCAGATTTAACGTCTCGCCGATAAATCCATACGGGTTCTTTGGCCACACGACTGGAACAATTAAAATATATAATGTTATATACTAGTAATATATTATATTATAAATATGGAAATATTTATCTGGAATTAATGCAAACATTTAAAGCAATGAATGTGTGTGTGTGCGTGCGTGCGTGCGTGCGTGTAGGGTTAAGTTTGTCTGTTTAGGTTAATAAAAGAAGGAGAAAATATTTAGTGCATGTCTATGGATGTCATTTAAAAATAATGTTAGCCTGTAGTTTTAAATACACATATTAATATGATGTATTTGTCTCCTATAAAGCCTCAAATGGCCTGATGGTGTTATTATACATTTGTGTTATCATTATAGGTAACTAGTGTACAGTGCTACCTCGATATAACGCCCTTCGATGCACCGCGGATTCAGATACAACGCAGGGACCCCATTTTTTTTCTCCAATTATATTCGTTGATATAACGCGGGTATTATAACGCGGGTGGCATGTCATGGACCCCAACTTC
>JAUTBZ010160444.1:0-11007 GCA_032361785.1 Lepetodrilus galriftensis | reverse complement strand
ATCCTCTAAACACAAACCATTGTGCCAATGTAATAGCCATCAATGTTTAGTGATGCTAAGTAGGCATAATGGTCTGTGTTTCGAGGATGTGGTCAGTAGAGAGTATACTGCTTTACTTTGTATGAGGAGGGTTCGTGGTCATGCATTATTCGATAATCACACCACCTATAGTACATTAATAGATTAGTTTTTGTAAGTGAAATTCGTGAACAGCGTTGGTATCAGATAAGCCCTCCAAAAAAAACTACATTTAGTATTTTCTTTATCGTCATAAAAATAATCTCAAGCGTAACCTTACCTTTTCCCTTCGTTGAATGCATCCGCAAACTGAAAGTATGAGAAATATAGATTAAATGGTTAAATATAGTATAGTGTCTTCTTTTGAAATCAATTATATGTTCATCTTCTAGACAATTAGGCACATAAAATTAATAATGTTAGTGTTTTCTGAGTTAATTTACAACCAGACATGCGAACATAATGTTTAATATTGAGTTAATTCAGAACTAGATGTTATAGAGAATAGTCAATTTAATTCTTTATTGCATGTAAGCCCACTGGCCCATATACACTAATACATTAATAATGTAAATTTAATTAAATATCATGACTGCAGGAACACAGTATATGGCATTGTCGTTATGAAATAATACTATATATATAAATATGATGATATTAGAGTAAATTAAGAATGATAGTATATAACTGACCATCACTGAAAGCGAGTTGGATAATTCACCCTTTGGGGCAGATTCCTTGATGTCTGCGGTTATTTGTTTACAGTATTCACTGGCATCAAAGGCGTCACACACATCCTGAAATGCATATGCAAGTAGTTCGTAATAGCATTGAATCCAAGATGATGACAGAAAGTAGGGATGCGGGTAGAGGGAGTAGGGAACGAGAAAGAGAGACGGAGAAAGAGAGGTATAGGGAAAGAGACGGAGAGAGATAGGGAAAGGGGAGGGAGAGAGGGACGGAGAGACGGAGAAATAACGAGATAGGGGTAGGGAAAGATGAGGGAGAGAGAGGGAGAGGAAGAGAGAGATAGAGAGAGAGGGAGAGAGGGAGGAGGGAGAGAGAGAGAGAGAGGCGGGGTGCGGGGGACAATTATAATGTCGGAGTGTCAGTTCAGTCAATGACCTACCATGCATACTAGTTATTTATAGGGAACAAACGAATATCAAATTTAATGGGACATTCTAATTGAAGTATTATTGCATATACTCTTCCTGCATGTGCTGCATGGTAGTTACATATATAAATTAATATTCATATTCTTCTAGAAGGTATCGTTTTACAACATACACAATAAGAAAATGTAACTTTTGGTGTGATGAATATGAGGGATTGCACTTTCGAACAACTATGTTGCGTGGTCATTGACATAGATATAGAACCATTGAAGTGTGTACGGCCTAAAGTTTCAATGCAATGTAAATACATAAATAAATACGTCAAGCCATAGATACACTATAAGTTATATACGGATGATATTATCTTATTATAGTTAAATGTCAACTTGCCACGTATTGCTTTATAACGAGGTCACAGTGATGTAATGAAAACCCTTCTTCGTAGTACACACAATTCATATAATGGTTATAAACTGCCTATCAACGACATTCAGTGTCATTCATAAACCAAAAAAAAAATGTCATAAACTTTAGAAATTCGTTATAACGGGGGATTCAGGTATATACTCGAATGCACCACTTGGACTTGTTCGAAAGTGTCGTTGGCTGAAAAGAAGTGTCTGTATATAATATACCAAGACGTGGTGTGCTCTTTTCAGCGTTACTGAACCGCTTGGCTTTAATACGACAGCTAGGCGACTTTTCATTCCAAACCACTGCACTATATGAAAATATTGATTTAATAATTCATTATACCATTCCTGTCTTCTGTCTTTTTTTATATATGTGCAATGCTTGACTGAACCTAGTGTGCTGCACAAACGCTGGAAAGGGATACATGTTGCTAAAAGCGTTCGTGACTTACAACATTACTTTCACTCGGGAAAGATAATCTGTAATCCCCGGTAGACTGTAAGTTATTGTCTATATGGCCCATTGACGAAAGAGCTCTTCTGTGACAAACACAAGGAATAAGCCGGCAGTACAATTCTAAAATGGCGATTAATGTATCATTGCTAGACCTCGCCTGTCAACAACAGAGTTTGCCGACATGAGTAACTCATTAATGTTCCTGGAAAGTAGTTATCCATAATCTTCTAAATCATAACAATCGCAACAGTCTAGTCGGCATTAGATATTTCCCATAGGTTTGTATGATGCGTATATTCAGGTTAAGCTGTGACATACTATAAAATGTCCTGGAAATATTATGAACATTAATTCTAAGGTGCAAATAGCGCCTTGAGCTTGCTTTAGTGAGAACATGTGATTTTATTTCTCGATACAAATTTTCACTATTATTAGGCCTATTACGATTAGGCTTACTGTTAACACTATTATTATTATTATTATTATTATCATCATCATCATCGTGATGCATTGCGGGTCTTACGACGAATATATGTCAACCAAATTCGAAAAAAGAAATGCAAAGATGTCTGTGGTTACGAAGCCTTTCCCGTGAATAATACCTATGTGTGTGTGTGTGTGTGTGTGTGTGTGTGTGTGAGTGTGTGTGTATGTGTGCGCGCGTGTGTGTGTGTGTGTGCACACATGTGTGTGCGCGTGTGTGTGTGTGTGTGTGTGTGTGTGTGTGTGTGTGCGTGCGTGTGTAAATCAAATTATTGTTTCTGGAGACATTGGGCAATATGTATATTTGGGTTCCACGCAAGGAAACTTACATTCTATGAAACACCGTCATTTACGATATACTGCATACAGGGCCTTCATCTCGTAATATAAGGAGGCGGCCATGTAATAGAACCATGAGTTTCAGAGGATGATTCACGCCACCGTCACCAGTCAATCTGTGAAGACTGTAATGTCAAGCTTGCAGTACAGACTTACTAAAGTACTACTTCCGGTGCTGAGCCCTCTGGGTAAATCCTTATCACCTTTTGACTGACCGGATTAGCGGGAAACATAACTTTCGGATTGGCTATAAAAAAAATAAAACGGACGACAGATAAAGCCAGGAAATTCAGATGTCAATGTGTGTGACAGTCGGAAACGAGCCATTCGTTATTTATATTGCGATATTGACGTGTGTTGTTGTACTTTCACTGTTAACGGTTCGTACAGATAGGTTAAAGATGTGGTGGTGATCCTATACACAAGCAGGGTTGTAGATAGTTATACACTAAGTAATTAACCATGTGCTTGTCATGTGAGGAAAAATAAAAAATAATTAAATGTTACTATTATCTTGTACACTGCATAATAAATGAAACGTGGATTGTTCTATACATTGGTTGACATGTTTTACTCTAAATACTTCTTCATGGATTGGTCCTTTTACAGGTTGTAAAACTTTGCCATCCTTGGTATGTTAGGTCATAGATTATAATCTATGGTCAGGTTTACTGCAACATGCAGTGCTACAGACGTTTCAGGTTTCCGTCTGTCCTAAAACTGACAAGCCACGATATTAGTTAAAGAATCTTATAAGTGGCTCTAAACCCTAAAGTCTGTACTGGTATGTTGTACATTAAGAGTAATTATTCATTGAATGACCCCGAAAAAAGGGAATAATTATGAACATGCACAAAACAGTTGTACACTAAATATTTGATGCTCTTATATGTTCGATACATTATGATTCTGTACAGATATGTTGTACGTTCAATCAATCTACAGCCTTGTGTATTACTAGTAGTTATTATATTATCATTCTGTAAGATTATATTCATTAGTATTAAATAAAATAAAAAAACACAATTTAAGTCATAATAAAATTATGTGCAAATCGATTACCGCATGCTAAACACCGATAGATAATGTACAGAAAACATACATCATGCGATGTATTCACAAATTAAGTTATAATGAAATAATCAGCTAATAGATTATGCAGAGATAGATAATGTACAGAAAACATACATCAAGCGATGTATTCATAAATTAAGTTATAATGAACTAATCAGACAATGGATTACTAGTATGCAGAGATATATAATGTATTGAAAACGTATGCACATAATATTATAGTACTCAGAAATTAAGCCATATTAAAATTATAAGTAAATTGATTATACACAGATAGATAATGTACTGAAATAGAATACACATACAGCGAGAGGTGTACATTCACAAAACGAACGTGCCAAGTATGAGTAGGCCTATAGCTAGAGTACACTGGAATATGTGTACTATTTTATAATAAGTGCACCCAGAAGGGTTATATACCAAAGAAGAAACCCCAGAATGTCTGAATATGGTACCATTGTCATCATATACACGATTACCCATTGGCATTCCATTGTCTCATCCTATTAAATAACTTATAACATTCCACCACGGCGCACACGAACAGATCATCGTAGATAGTTTATGATTGGCTAAGCTCTTGTTATTAATACGCGCTCATATTTTACAGTTAATTCGTCACGGTTCACAAAATAGTTCCAATGGAGACAATGTGCGTCTGGCTCAACACGTCGCGGTCTATCAGAAAAATAGTTCCATCGGAGACAATGTGCGTCTGGCTCAACACGTCGCGGTGCATCATAAAATAGTTCCACCGGAGACAATGTGCGTCTGGCTTACTGGTATGTCACTCTGCATGGGTGTATCATGGGACTGTCCGCATAATATACTAGCATAGCCTATAGCTGATTTGTTTCCGAAGGAATTGTCCATAGGGGCATTGCCCGTCGGGGGAATTGTCAATGTCCTGTCAAGATAGCTGAACAAGTGTCTATACTGCAGTATATGACCATCATAGCGGCGTGACATTCAATCAGTACTGTACAGGCCTATATGCGCTACGCATATTGTTCTGGTAGTGTATCAAATATGTGCGTAATTTGTCCTCTCTGATGACTTCATTGTACGGGACTTGACTCGGATGTCCTCGCCTTTCAGCCACGGTCAATCAGATGTCGCTTCCGAGTGATCAGGTTTCACTACTGGTTCCGTTTAATCGTCTTTTACTTTAAATTCAATTTGTTTTCATGTCTGTGCGCTTGACAGAACACACCCTGTTGCCTGTTTGGTCTGGCCCACACACAAGTGAAGCATTATATACCGTATTAGTTGAAGTATTTGTGTTAGGGCATGTTTATAGTTTGCATCGTGGGTTTGTACTTTCTAAGAAAATAACTCCCTGATATTGATAACAGCCATGCACAACAAATACAATATATATATATATACGTGGCAAATTAATAATTCAAGGACAATTCCATTCCTGTGGCTAAGTAAATAGTTATACCGGTACATTAAAATTGAATTATATCACAGTTATTATGGATAACAAAAAAAGACAATAGGAATACCTTCAGCAACTCAATTGTGAACGTTATCTGTTGATCCGTTTATATTATACAATTATGCAATGTGATGTTGCATCTCTCGTACGACCGTTGGTGATTTATTTTAGAATAAATATGTGTGTCTCTCTCTCTGTCTATATGTCTGTATATCTGAAGATATCATGAGACAAATGTTTTGTATATTACTAACCGAATTAATTATAACGATATCTTGTATTGTAGCATATCATTTTAGCTATGCTTATATTTGTTAGAACCATACAGTCAGAAGCTAAATGTCTTATACTGAACAAAACTAAAGCAGTTTTATATGATATTCAACAGCCGTGTACTTATACTCTCCGTAAATTCATGTAAATCTCTGATGAAGCTCTTCAACTTCAGGACATCGCCCATGTGAATTTATGTTAAACAACACTTCAAAGTCTTTGGAACATCACCCAGTACTACAGATGTAACGTGGATAAAGTTACACTGCTCATATCGTATAAACAATGAAATCGTGTGAACAGGTATTAGTTTACTCGCCACACACGCTACCGTATGCATGACACGAAAATAGGATACGAAACACGCATGCGTTTGCTATGGTAGTGTGCAGTCTTGTAACGTCATCTTGCTGTGCTGTCTGTATTCTGTAGGGTTTAATACACGACGGTTTACAGCTACAAGTAACAACGTTAGAATGTCTACCAGACTAGTAAAATAAAATGAGTACCTTCTATGTTCAATTTAATTGTTTTGTTTTTTTACGAACAAAATTAGGTTTTCATATGAAACCAATAACTACAAATGTTCTAGACTAAATGAATAGGCTGAGTATGTAGGATGTTTTCTTTGATTAATCATGGTTCCTTCATTGTTTGGATATATACTACTGTCATTATCTACCATTCGTCAATGTCCTATCTCAAAAGAATGTAAAAGAACCTTTTTCGTTTAGTTAAAGTTTTTTCTACTTATCGTCTTTAAACAACCCAGCAGAGAATGGGTACCCGTAAAGATGACATGTGTGTGAATGATAACCTTCTAGTCACTTGAAAGACAACTTGGGTAGTATACTCCCCATGGAGTTGAGAAGGAAGAATGTCCTAACGTCTACAGGCTCCAGGTACTCTTCACGCACTTGCAGACACATTGGAAGAAGAATGGCATCAGGTTCCTCAAGCCGAATTCTGAAATTTGGCAGAAAGTCTGAAAGCTATGCTACAAATTAGATAACCGTTGTATAATCTTATACGTATAACCTGTCCGTGTCTGAATTATAACCGTTGTACATCATGTATAACCATACCTTGAACAATCTCTGTTTGTCTGTTGCAGGTAGTCGGGAGTCTGCCTTCAGTTACGCTATCAGTTCCGCCGGCGTAACTTACGCCATCACCCAGTCCTGCAGTCTGGGGAACCTCACCAACTGTAGCTGTGATAAGGAGAAAATGGATGGGAAGTTGGCCCCCGAGGGCTGGAAGTGGGGAGGGTGTAGTGCGGATATAAAATATGGACTAAAACTGGCGCGGAAATTCATGGACGCGAGGGAGATAGCTGAAAACGCGCGATCCTTGATGAATCTTCACAATAACCGAGCAGGAAGAAAGGTTTGTGACAATATTCTTATTTTAATAAAAAAGATTCGAGCTAACTGTTTCATTTTACAATACTCAGATGCTGCTAGATTAGTCTATAATAAGAACCTAAACAAACAGGAAAGTATTATATAAAATACTAAAGCGGCATTACTGTGTCCTATTGCCGTGTGCAATGATGACAGGCAGCTATTCCAAGTTACGTTCAAGAAAAACTCCAACGTCCAAATATTATTATTATTAACGTCGTCGTCGTCGTCGTCGTCATCATCATCTTCTTCTTCTTCATTATTATCATAATCATAATCATAATCTTAATCATCATCGTCATCGTCATCATCATCATCATCATCATCACCACCACCACCACCACCACCACCAATATCACCATTCAAAACATGCATGGCCACACTTATGACACTGTGATATGACTCCGCATGTGAGATGTCAGTCAATATAGCCGTGATATTAGTGAACGAATCTTGAAATTGGAACTGAGAAAACGGTTACAATAAGGCTAATGTCCAACGGTCTAATGCTGTTCTTGAAGGTTGTGTAAATGTCCAACGGTCTAATGCTGTTCTTGAAGGTTGTGTATGGATCTATAGGCCTGAAGGCATGTACTGCAGTATAGGTCTGTAGGAATGAAGGATGCGGCTCCTAGCATTATTACGGCTGTGTGGCTTAGGAGCCAGAGTCACAAGTCACGCAGCGGTATTTGATGGCAATGCTGCGCTGTAACTTCTGGATGATTGTGTTCTCAAGTTTCGCTGACAAGCACAAGCTGTTACAGTTGTCAGGGCTTGATTGCATCAAAGATCAAAGAAAACTCAGTCTCAGGAAAAAAATCTCAGTCATAAACTGAGTTTTAAACTTAGCTGAGTTCTGAGTATTTTTTTTCGAGAAATCAGGGCTTGATTTAAGCAGCTGAAACCTCTTGAGACAGAAAGGGGTCGAGTGTTCTCAATGGTTGGTACCATGACAATAACACTATGAAATTTGATTTGATTTGATTTCAATACATGTTTTAAAGTGAAATATTTAACGTTGTCTTCTCGTTATTTAAAAGAACGAATGATAAAACAACTACTAGTAGTCAGAGTGTCTACTCCAATTAGTTTTGGGCTTAGATCTACGAAGGGCTTCTTTGCGTCCGTACATGATGGTAGGTAGGATATATAGGTTCCTTGGTTGTTGATACTATAGGGTTAAAACAAATGCCTTCTCGTTCACTGATGATGAGAACTGAATGGTTTTATATTAAACAATACAGCCTTGACTCTAGTGTTATCATCAGATAGCTTTTGAGTGTTATCCATCTAGATATCAAACATATTTTGGTATGTTCAATCCAATGCTGTAATCATAATAATATATAACCTTTTCTTTAAGTTACGTCAACAGGTTTGCTCAGTCTGTATATTGTATCGTCTTTGCTCCACGATTTATGCATATACCTTGTCCTAAACAATAGACGTTTGTAGCACCTTTACATTGAAATACAGTTCTACTTTCTTATAAGTGCGTATTTTATCGTCTTGGTTCTACGAGTTATGCATATACCCTGTCCTAAACAATATTATACACTTGTAGCACCTTTACATTGAAATACAGTTCTACTTTCTTATAAGTGTGTATTTTATCGTTTTTGCTCTACGATTTATACATATAGCACCTTGTTAGCAAAATATCATAGTATTGCTAACTTATTTTATCCCACCTAACAATTATATCCGGTGTACGCTTCCGTGTCGTTTAAGACATCCATGTTGATGGTCCGAGTTCGTCACTCTCCATACAAACACTTCTCTTGATAGCTGATACATTGACATATTTCATTCTCACCCTGGACCCCCAATTTTCTCTCGCAACTCCCACCCTTTTCTTATTTCTCCGCGTTCAACGGGGGTAGTATGTTCCCGCCCTGTCGCCTCATTCACCACGACAACAAAGCACGTGAAAGATGCACCGGCGTTTACCCTTGTCCAGTACTTAATGTTACCAACGTAGTGTATAACAGACACCACATAAACACAGTAACATATCGGCCTCGACAGGGCGATAATTTGCTGGGGGATGTATCATAGGAGAGGGGACAAGCTCCGTCATGGAGTATGTAAACGGGTATGAAATATCACTCTTTGTCATCGAGCGTATTTTCACGCCATACGAGAAAGAGAGAGAGAAGAGAGAGAGGAGAGCGAGAGAAAAAAGGACCCGAATCGTCTTTCAGACCTACCGCGTTGAAACATTACACTCGGGTTAGCAAAAGGATAGCCTGTTGTTCACTGTGAGAGTCCCAGTTCTTCAGGGATTTATAAGACAGAACAATGTGGATCGGGGTTTTAGTAGCGTTCAAGCATGCTTATCATAATACTTATGTTAGTCGTACGCGTTTGATGTGGATAGATTTTATTTATAGAATGGTAGCGGAAGACGTAAATGAAATAATTGTTTTTGTTGGGATGAGACGTTTTATGGGATTTGGTGTGCTTTGTGTTATTTTATTGTTTATAATAAATTATTCTTTCGTGAAGATGAGATCGGGGAATTCATTTATGAGTCTTTAAGCTGAATAAATTTGTTATTGTTAAACATACATTAAATATAGGGAAGTGTGCGGTTGATTATGCTTCTAAAGCAAAATATAGCAAATGTATCGCAAACAATTTGGGAAGAATGTCTGGGTTATATTTTATCATGTGTTATTTGTTTATGGTCAAAAATGCACTTGATGACTAGCACACAAACAATACTAGGTTTTTCGTTGACTACAATACCAACAGAATTGATTTATTTCCTATTTAAGAAATTGTGAGGTGTTCTTTATTTTAAAACGTTAATGACGCGTAAAACAATATACTATGGTTACATGTATCACATTTGCGATTGTACTCTTCTACGAAGTAGAGATAGACTCTAGCAACTTTTCCAAAAACAAAATTTTAAAAATCATTAAAAATCGGAGAAATTGCTACTATACTAAATGTCTTTCACAAGGACTATATTATATAGTATACTGCCACGCGAAGCTATTATCACCCCCCATCGACCTTTTATTTCACCAGCCGGTCACAGTTATATAAATATGAGTATTGACCGCAGCAAATGACAAACGGTTACATTGAGTGCGACGGTGATTTAATGAGCTCATTATGATGATATTGGTCCGGGGGCAATCCATTTGCAGCTTATCAGATTTCTCTCTTAGTCTTCTTGGTTACTCAGTCGTCATACATTACATCTGATTCCGGATGTTTCCGATATCTTACTACACACTATTGGTGCCAGGTCCTTTCTAAAATACTCAGAGTGTTTGTTAGGGAAATAATCCATGAGCCCTTTTCTTCAAATGTATACGCATATATATTTTATTTTAATTTACCGGTATGTTAATTATTTGATATTGAGAATTTATTACGACATATAACACTGATTTGTTTGTTTTGTCCCAAAGACAATTTTTGAAATGTTCATTAGGATGATTAGTATATTTCTTCTTTTTTGTTGTTGTTAAATTGTAATTTAGAGCCGTTTTCAAGATTATATCAATTATATCACAGCTTGTCGGTTTATGGCTGGAGGGAACCCGCAACATCCATAGCGCTGAATGTATCAGTAAACCTGCGAGCACCGGCTGGTACTGAGAATACCTAGGAGGTTCGTTAGTATCGTCATTATTGCTACCACTTGCAGAAAATCTGCAACTGACGACTTGTCAGGTTTATCAGTACCGTATGCAGTTAAATACTGACAGCTCTGAGAGAAGAGAAGTAGGCTACACGTAACAAAAGTATCTGTAGATCGTAGAAGTGGCAGTTTAACCACGACAAGTCCGTCGTCGTAAAATATCTGATACACATGCACTGGCAATAACGTTGGAACCATCTTGTGAGATAATATGATATTTGGCACTATTAAGGATTTCTGTAATAAAATATACTCCCTCCCTCTCTCTCTCTCTCTCTCTGTCTCTCTCTGTCTCTGTCTCTCTCTCTCGCTCTCTCTCTCACT
>JAUTBZ010160443.1:0-24999 GCA_032361785.1 Lepetodrilus galriftensis | reverse complement strand
ATGTCTATTTATATTCACACAGTATAAACATTGGTTCATGAAAACCAAATTAATAAATCTGCATCTTACTAGTGTCACGATTGTTGTGAATTTCTAAAAAAAATGCATAAAAATTATTCTAATTACAATATAGCAATTTTTTTAATGAAAATTATATTGTTTTTGATGAAACTGTATATGACTATTTAAATGTATTAAAACTTGAACCCATGCCAGTTTGGATGTTCTGTTTTATTGTGTACACACCATACACATAGTAAGTGATATATTTGTTTGTCAGAGCAGAGGATGAGAGTAGCACGATGGTAAAACATTACAACTTCGGAGCCAAAGGCCCTGGGATCCCAGCATCGATGTTTGCGAAAGTTACCGTTACGACGCGCTCATGTCATCAATACCAGCCAGTACTTGCACTCAGTTGCTTGAAATCGTTTCAAAAACCCCACATTCAAAATGAACACACCACAAGAGCAAGATTACTCGAGAATAAGAAATCTTTAAAGAATGTCAGTGACAGTCATTTCCCATACTCTACTCAAGGCCCTGTTCATAAAACGTCATAGCCCTACTCACAGGAGTACGTTTTTGTGCTCATATGACGTTTTATGAACAACATTCTCGGCCCCAGCTCTTATGACATGGCCACTCAGCAGGTCAGTGGTTTGATACACGGGGGCTTATAGAGTGTACCTCTCGAGTTCAGTCAAAAACCTGTAACTTCATTGTACATGTACCTTGTGCATTAATCTAGAGTAGTTTGGGGCAATTCACTTTACAGCTACTGGGTAATAAACATCAAGGGCCAAATTTCTGTTATTTGATTAGTTATTATTTTGCGTTGCAGCAGGAATCTTTCACCCAGACACAAAGAATAGATATAGTAGACCTTGGATAAACCAGACGTCGTATATAACAGACTGAATCTGAAGTTCCAGGTCCCGTCTAACGCTAATTGCGTATAACGCACTTTGCATATAACTGACAGAAATAGCCGGTCCCAATGAGTCCGTTGTATGCAAGGTCTACTGTGACACATTTTTGTATTTTACCAAAATATCAATACAAATTGGTTGGAATTATCTCAAGCTACTCTAGTGGAACTCTGGTGCACTTGCACAAACATGCAAGTAAAGCTGTGATAAGAGTGAAATTATCTTGAAAGCAGGTATAAACATGTCATTTAAAATCACGTTTGCATTATACATTTATTGAACACTGTCATTAGTTCCGAATTCATACGACCTCATTTCAGATTAATAATGAATATTTTTCTACATGGTTGGATGGGTTAATGTCCATATAAATTGTGTCGCAAATGTGCAAGAACAAATGTTCCTAATTGGTCCAGCAGGGTTACCCGATTTGGCTAAATCGGTAGTGTGTTGTCCTTGCAATCCAGGCAGCTTGGGTTCGAATCCCAGCATACCAATCTTGAAAATCATATATCAATTCTGTTTGTAATTATGTAAATTAAAAAGTATAACAATTATTACCGCAAGATATTAATTTATTTCACCATCTTGTTGTTGATGTAACAATTGTCTACAATGTCAATATCATACAACTAGGTAAAATGTCCTCCAATATTTTGTACAAATGACCCATCTGAGTCACACTCACACTAACACTAAACAGCCAGCCCTTTTAAGTCAGATATGCACTTTGTGATGCTTTCCTTTTCCTGTGACAAAGAAAAAAAGGATGAAATAAATGAAATGTTATAAAATTAAATTAAATTTGTGTTTATTCCGAAAAGTTGGAAAACGTTCATATAATTATCTATCGTGCTCTCAAACTGAAGTGATCATAGGGACAAATACCTGACTAATGGTAGCAAAAGGGAGAATGAGTGAATTAATGCCTTACGTCACAGTGGGAATATTTCACCCATGCGACAAAAGGCGAAAGAACGTGACCATTTTATTTCTTCTCTCGGACCAGGAGTTATCTTTCCGGCTCCATAATTCGTGCATCTGCTCAGGATTTTCCGTATCATTTTGCGCTCACGTGTCGGGTAGCGAGATAGTTTCCTTAGTATTTACACAATATTTCAAGTAATCTTAATGACCTCAATCTCTTCTAATGGTTTTGTTTCACACGCTTACTATTATCAGTTCAGTATAAGTCTCTTGGATCACTTTGGTTGGATGGCCTGTATATTTCTGAAGATGAAGTTGTCAAACCATTCAAAAATAGTTACAGAACATGAAGATTTGACATTGTATTGTTAACTAACCTGCTTGGCTGTGATATTTTTCTTGACATTCTCTACAATCCAGTTGACCATGTGTTTCTGTTCAAAACTCCTCTTTGTCGTCTGCATGTCCAGCTGATAGTCCTACAACAGACAACCACAAGTCTTCACAACCACACAACCTTCATCACGAACGATGAAAACATCTTCCTGACCTCTCAAGACTTTTTAGATTAGGGTTAGTAAATATTTTATTTTTTTTACATTTCCCATTAATTAGCTCTAGAGAAAATGTATATTTCAGGACAGAGACAATTTTTGAAGTGATGAAATAAAAAAATTAAAAATAAAATAAAATAAAATAATTTTGTAAATTTAAAATAAAATAAAGAAATAAAATGGGGAGAAATGTTGTCCTAACGTACCAGCCTCTTCTTGACCTCGTCGTATACTGTCTTCAGTCTCTGTCTGTAGATAGCCTCCAGCTGGAGTTCCACATTCTCCTGGAAAATAAAACAACCACTGCATTGAAATAATTGCGTACGGATTTAAAGCGAGTGAGTGATGCCGACATGGCCTGGCAACCAACAAGATCAGGCCCCGAGATTACGAAACTTTCTGAGCACAAAAACGTACTCAGACTATGACGTCACATGACGTTTTATGAACAAAATTCTGAGTCGAGTACAAAATCGTACTCAGAAAAGTTTCGTAATCTCGAAGCCAGATTACCTGGCCACTTAAAATATATTTTGTTTGTATTGGGGTTTATAGTCGCTTTAATAAATCTACCATCACCAACTTTCCAGACTCGTAACAACCATCCTTCCAATTCACAGTTATGGAGTGTAAACAAATGGTTGGCGCCGACTTATTTACGAACCTTCTTGGCCTCAAACAAATATTTCTGTCCGTCTTCTTGCCAGATTGCCTTTTCACTGTCCTCAATTTTCTGGTGAAATGCCTTCTTGGCGTCCTCAACGGGCTTCACAAAATTTTCGATCCTAGCAAGCTGGAAAATATATGCAAGTGAAATTAGAACACAACAACTAAAAAAATAATACGGAAAATAACATAAAATCTGATTGTAAGATCTTTGTTGAAATGTAATTCATATTTACCTCATTTCGTTCATCAATGTATTTTGCGACAGGTGGTCCTATTTTCTT
This sequence comes from Lepetodrilus galriftensis, assembly GCA_032361785.1. Taxonomy (NCBI): domain Eukaryota; kingdom Metazoa; phylum Mollusca; class Gastropoda; order Lepetellida; family Lepetodrilidae; genus Lepetodrilus; species Lepetodrilus galriftensis. Next base: position 21,636 of record JAUTBZ010160443.1, on the reverse strand, counting down.
TGCCAATATGATGAATGCGCCCCAGAAACCTATTACTTCAGCAAAGTTATGGTCGACAACCCAGATTTCCTTGGAAAGTAAATAGGCAACCAAGCCAGTGCCGAAAATATATGGACCTGAAAATAGACAACACACGTTTAAACATCTTTTAATTGGAATTGTTTAAATAAACTAAAAAGGTCTGTGTGTAAATGGACAGAACTGACATTTATATTAACCAATTTGTTTATTTATATTTATTTATATTATTTCTAGACTTGTGTAAAAACTTGTGTAAAAAAATATATAATTTAACAGAAGGAAGCCTACATGGCAAGCCTTGAATGGAATGATCAGAGATTGATAAAATGACAACAATAAATATATTTAACCTATTAAATGGCCAAATATATGTATAACAAAACCTACTTACATTTGATTTGCCTAACCAAGTATTGTATTTAACCAGCTACGTATTTCTGACACCCCACTATTAATCCAGTAGTGAGAGGAAACCATTGCTTAGTGCAACATGCAGTATTATTTCAGCAGAAAGAAAGTTAAATAAATTTGTATCCGAGAATCAAATTCACTTTGGATGAATGAAATGAGTTATTTCCCACTTTGGATGAATGAAACGAGTTATTATTTGACATCACAGCGGGGATCCTTTCACCCTTATGTTATTACAGACGACAAGAGTTGAAAGTGGGTTATTATTTGACGTTCCAGCAGACATCTGTCACCCATACACAACTTTTAACCTTCTCCCTGCTGAATAAAATCAAAGTGTTCTATTTCAGCAGGGAGAGGGTTAATTACAGACTACAGAATGTACAAATAAAAGTTTTAAAAAATCACCTGTGACGCCAGTCTTTGGGTAGAAGAACTGGAACCACTCGTCGGGGATGAAACCCAGTCTGACTTTACCGCTAGTCTCGGGCATCACTGGGTGGGGGAAGTTCTTCTTGTCCCTCTCTGGTCCGTAGAATATGTCATTGGCTTTGTCCCATCGCTCAATCTCCTTGCCGGAGGACGACTCTCTCGTCTGAAGTACAGTCACGGCCCTGGACACGACAGAAAGGGGACATCATTCATGTGCACGAGCATATATTTGTGTCTTTTTATTTAATTTTACATACGGCATGAACGATAATCCACAATTCACACACCCTCTCCCAGGCTTATCTTGCGTTATTAATACATGGATTATAATGCAGTAAAATAGACTATTATTATTATTATTATTATTATTATTATTAATTATTATTAAATTATTATTATTATTATGAATCAACGTGTTGTTTTATTTTGCAGTAGGAATCTTTCACCTATACATGACATAATTATGAAAATATGAGCTGATGACTCTGGTAATTCACGGGTCACAACTGAAATCTGTTGAGCACTTGAATAGATTATAGAGAAAATATTATTTAAACACTTTCTAGTAGTTATGGCAATATTTTGTATTTAAGTTATATAGATAAAACTAGCATTATTCTTACTACAGTACCAGTACATACCTCAGTGGTATCCGAGCCTTGGCGATCAACCCTAGAATGAAAACAGTTCATTTTATTAAAAGACTTAACTTTAAACATGTTAAACAATGAGTGAATGTATGGAGTTTAATATCGCTGCATTTGTGACGATATGTTAAAGAAAATCAATGTTACATTTATAGTGAAACTATTCACGTTATTACAAAATAAAATACAACATACTCTTAACATTAAAATACTAATAATATTAATGTATATATGATGCATTATATTAGAAATTCTTGATGGTGCGATTTATGGCAGTAATGCATGGATGGTAGATGTTTCACCCTTATTCATTATGCACCCAGTACCTTTTCTGTCATACTTGAATAACACACCTGCGAAGAAAATATTGGTGGGGGCGATACGGTCATGCAGATACACAGAGTGAGTGAGTGTAAATATGGAGTTTAACGTCGCTGTGGGAATCTTTCACCCATTTGCAAAGATAGATGCACAGACACATTGGCTGGGATGTAATGACTGGGGGCGTAATGACTGGGGGAACATCATACATTGCGCGAGACAATACACAGGAGAACATTTATATTTTCTCTTGCAACGAAGTTGGTTGCAGAGTTTGCTCCTGTAGGCTTCATACTCGTAGGATTATGGCCAGTGAACGCGAGTATAGCAAAGCATTATCATCTAATCACGATCAGGCCATAAACAGGGCCAACATATCTGACCACACTTTAATGATATCTATTGTTTTTTATGAACAATCCCAGGTGTTTTGGTACAAAATCTAAACTGCTGGTTAGGACAGTTTGGTAGCCAGAATTTATCTTTCAAGGTCACAATCGCTCTTGGGGAACTGACCAACAGGTGACCAATGATGATATTCCCATAAATAGCAATGTGGACAAATAATGCATGCAGCAATCTGTGTATTGATGACTTCAGAACGTTGAATTACATTCTCTCATGTCAAACGTGGAAATATTCGAAGTTTTGGGTCAATTTTTGGTAGCCGGTTGGAACACGAGTTGTCAGATTTTAGATAAATGCACGTGCTCAAGCAGATTTACTGATTTCTATATATCCTATTAGATGAAAACAATGGGTTGTTGCTTATAATATAAAATAACACTGTATAATTTACCAGATCTGACCACAAATGAGGACAACATTTTAGCTCAACTTGTGTTGTCCTTCGCACAACATGGAGGGCAGAGTCCCGGATGATAAGAGTTATGCGCCCTTATTTCAAAGGGAGGCAATCGCCACCAAAGATGCTGTACAAGTGAACATGTGAAAATTAATGTAATATGGGAATAACATGTAATTTTTCAGTGAAATTTGCCGTGTCATTAAAGTTTGGAGGGAATTTTAAAGTCATCATAGCACACTCAAATAAGGCCTACCTAAAGTATGTAATTTAGTTTCTAGTTTCGTGGATTTACTTGATAGACCTAAACTTTTAGTTCTATTCACACTCACAGAACTGAATAATAAAAAAAAATGTATATCGTATACTCTATCCCACTGCATTCAGTTCAGCTGTGCACTTATTTTCATGTGCGTGGTTGCCTATATGTAGATACACAGACACATCCAAATCAATTTCCTAGCAAACTTTATTTTAAAAATAAAACATGCGTACAGTACTGGTAAATCCACGTTAAAATACCCCATGCACAATTCCTGCCACTGTCATATATATATATAAACACATATACGGTATCGTCTCATTTTACAATATTAAGTGCATGTCCAGAGGTTGACATTTACTGATATAAAAATCAATAATGTGGAAATACGGAAAGTAGTATCTTTTAGACATAAATGTAGGACAGTAGGTATCTATTTTGACAGCTATAAAAACTAATTAAATGTTTAGCATAAAAACTAATCAAATGTTTAGCATTTAAAAACAATATTAATTCATATCTCATAAACTATAAACTCCATGGCATGGTCCGTCGCAAATGGGTGAAAGATTCCCGCAGCGACGTTAAACTCCATATTCACTCACTCACTCACCATGGCATGGTAGCCAACAAACAATCTACACCTGCAAAATCAGACGACATTACTTTCACACAACATAAAAAATTCAAGAAACTTTTGGGTTATCTTGTCATAAAATATATCATTTACTACATTTTTATGGCTTATATCTTTTTTGTTTTGAATAATATTTTTTTTTATACTTTATTAATGTAAAGGTGGTAAAGACAGGTGAAACAGATTTATTATGCCACTTCAATTTATATAATAGGGTGAGACGACCAGTGAGTGAGTGAGTGAATATGGAGTTTAACGTCGCTGCGGGAATCTTTCACCCATTTGCGACGACCAGTAAATATGGGTGAGATAGTGGTTATGGTTCAAGTTTCAATGTATCTTGGGGTGAGACTAGTCAACTATTAGTAAATATGGGTGAGATACAGATTACATCTGCCATTTTAATTACATATTAGGGTGAGACTATTCTTAAAGATGTGTGAGAAAGAGAGAATACATCAGTTACGTAGTGTAATATCAGCTGGACATTAAAAGAAATAGAAAATACATTGTAGGTAAGTATATTTATGTTTTTTTAATGCAACATCTAGATTTTAGATGTAAATGCGACACCAATAAAATGCGAACGGCCATGTCTCCATTCGTGTTTGTGTGCGACAACACTGTGGTCAATTTTTTTTCATTAATATTCTGTTCGCGTTAATTTCATGATTTACAGTACATGAATAAATATGGTCAAACAAAATGTATAACATACCTTCAAAGTATACATTTGGAAGACAATTAGTCAATGTTCTCATAAAATATGGGTGAAAGATTCCCGCAGCGACGTTATTATTTATACATGAAGAATGCTTTAAAACATACCAAATCTTATTTTTAACTTAAAGAATTTCACTGAAATAGTAAAATAATGTTTTGTCATCCTCAATATTGATCGTCGTAAATCGATGAAAGATTCCCACAGTGACGTTAAACTCCATATTCACTCACTTACTCCTCAATATTGATATTCCACAGGATTTTCCACAGGATCCATACATTTTTCAAGCTGAAAACAATTAAATATGTATATATAAATGCACCTCCTCTATACTTCAGAGGCTCAATTGTTCTAAATTACAGTAAGCTATATTGAATTACTTCAGAATGTGTTTACCACCTGTGAACAAATTCTTGTCAGTTTGTGCTCCAACACTACATAAGGAAAGTGTAGGAGGCGAAGAGAGAGATGTATTGATCCCGATCTCCGTGGTGTGCTTGAAGTAAGAGCTAATTGTAGCTAGTGGTCCGCTTGGAAACACATGAAAGTTGTCATTTCCACGGATAGGCAGCCCATACAGGGAGCTCTAACATATGAAATTGAATTTTGTAATTATTTATACATTTTAACGAATTATGGGATTATTTGTACGTTTTAATTCCTGGTTTAAAATAAATTATTTGTCTAAAAATAAAATGGGTCAGTTTTGCGGTATCTAGCGGATTGACTACAAACTATTATTAAAATATGTACATATTCAACAAAATTAATTAAGGGCTAGTAGCATTTGTGGAAATATAATTTATCTCTATATTATTTTAACAAAAAATGATTTCCAAATGGCTACAGATTTCAGGTACCTCAAGCCAAGGTCCGAAATTTGGTAGAAAGCATTCCCACAAAATATATGTTGGCCCTTAATTTATTTTGTTGAGTATTGTATTACTTTAAGGGATTCATTAATATTAATATTTTATATGATTTATTTCAGCTACCGGTATTATGTACAAAATATATGTGTCTGTATTTCATAGCTGGTTAACTAATGTAAATAGGTTATTGAAATTACTTAACATGATCATCTTTATAAGTTTTCAGTTGGTAGTCATTCTCATTGTTTCAAGCCAGTCTCTGATGGTATTGGTTATCACAGAATGAAACCTATCCAATGGACGTATTTAACGAAGCAATCGATATCTCCATATTCAATAATTTTTCAAATTGGCAGGTTTGGCAGGTACAATGTATCTAATTGCAGGTTCCATGTATAGACAGATTTTTATCTATTCGGTCAGAATTGACTCTTTGATATTCGAGACCACTCAAGCATAATCCAATCATATCAAGTCTAGGGGTGTATTTGCTCTAGGCAAACATTACGCTTGTAAATTACTCAATAATCTCGCTGTCTGTATTAGAGATTGCACGATGCCTTTCGATCGGCGACAATGGCTGTAATTTGGGCACAATTGCCAAGCTCGCCAAAGGTCAACACTCAATCTCGGACGTCAGTCGCGGAGAGTGGACACTTGTTTACAAGCCTGTTTCTGAGACCCACGCTGTGGTCATCTCGTCTGGAGGCTTGGTGGAGAATATCTCGATGAAGATTTTCTTCAGTTCCATCTTATAAGTTTTATTTATTTTAATATTATATATTTTTTTTCACCTTTAATTTTGTAAAGATTTGATGGATGATATTGCACAATATTGTGTATGCTGTTATATGACGACAGATAGTTCACATCCTTACAGTAACACATTTTGGTTGTTGTGGGTTCTTTTCCCACTTTATGTAGACCGATTCCTACAAAGTGCAAAAATGGTGCCCGGCTGCCTGTGGTGACTTTCTTTTGTTATGGATGAGTATCCTAGCTTTTAGGGAAATCTCTCTTCTTATTTGACTTACTAACCCATTGGCTTGTTGAAAGTTGTACATTTTTGTTTGCACAACCTTCTAACCATGGTTCATAAACATGGTAAAACTCTAATTGACTCACCTCGACATTGTCTTGTGAAAAAGGAAAAACATATGTTTAATAGAAAAACGAACAAACATAATAATAATAATAATAATAATAATAATAGTAATAGTAATACTGTAGTAATAGTAGTAATAGTAGTAATAGTAGTAATAGTAGTAATAGTAATAATAATAATAATAATAATAATAATAAAAATAGATAGGTAATAAGATTTTATCACTGATAGTAGAGTAGTGAGACAGTGAGCTAGTTAGCACACCAGACCTATATAAAACCACACATTCTGAGTTTAAATCCTGTTCAGGAGAGGTCTAGTGCCTCATCTGTACTTCCAATCTCAGAAAAAAAATTAGGATGCCTTATAATTTGACGTCATAAAACTGCTTTTTGAAATCACCATGCAAAACTATCTCTCACAGACAGGAAATTATCGAATGTTTCAACTTTAGCTTTAATGTGCATTATTGTGTTACTTATCATATTATCAGGTTTAATTATCATAAGCTAAAGTAGAATTACTACAGGAAATGTCGTCTATAATCTATGACATTTTATGACATTAAAACCTCGCCATCTGACACGTGTGTGTCCTGTCATTTGGCTGTCAGATTATTTCCTGCCGTTGGGATTACTTAGTTCTGCTTCTGTAGTTGTAGTGTTATCTAGAATCTCCCTGTGGTGCTCACTTGTACAGGAATCACTGTACTATTTGTTTTAGCTTTAACAGCAGAATACAACAGTTAACTGGCTGTACAGATAAAATATAGCCACTCCTATTGTGCATATTGAGCTTGTAATTTGTACCGTGACAATGCAGATATCATCCTTGGTCCCCATCAGTACCAGCTGTTGCTCACAGGTTTACTGCAACATTCAGCGCTATGGATGTTATAGGTTTCCTTCTGTCCTAAACTGACAAGCTGCGATATTAGTGAAAGGATCTTGAAAGCGGCTCCAAATCCCAATTAAAAAATAAATAACAAAAAAAAACAAGTATAGTTTACCTCGTATTGTCTCATTGTGGATACATTGTTAGTACGAGTGTTTCTTAAGGTATTAGTACAAATATTTCATTTTGTGTATATAGTCTTTTGATCAGAATTATTATGTGTTTGCATTCCATTTTATAGCTTGAGATACCAGGATTAATATCTACATTAACTCTTTCAGTCCTGGAGGCAATTGGAGATACACAAAGATAAGTTTTTGTACCTAATCCCACATGAAGAGGGTTAATTAGAAGCTTTCAAGCCATGGACTAACTTCATGGATGCACTTGTGAAATAATTACTCATTTATCATATTATACCAAATTTATTACCAAGTCAATTTAACTTTCCCCGAGTTGTGAAAACATATTATATAAATACATAAATGACAATGTCATGTCTTAATCGGTTTGTGTTTTTGCGGCCTTAGTAACAATATACACTTTTGAGTTATTTCCGTGCTATAATATATTGATTTTGCTCTAGCTTCGTAAAGCATAACAATGACATTTAACAAAACTGGAACATATTCCCCCATCGAAGCCTTAATTGATCTCCAGTTATAGACTGGCCATCGCCTCCTACATGCAGCAATGGACTGGCCTCACAGAGCGGAGAGGTTTTATTGATCCAGCTCCGCCATCAACACAAAGCAGAGTATCCACAGAGTCGTGGAATCGCCTTCCTGGAAGCGGAACTCCGTCACTGAAACGTTTGTGGCGTCACGACAAGCCTACACAAATGCGCATAATTTATGCGGCCATTCACAACATCCGAGCAGTTCCCATCTTCTGCTGGGAGAAAGCAGACAAAATGGCCGACGGTTTGGACTAATGGAATACTCTGTTTTCCAGTGAGATTGTCGGAGTCTGTTCCACCAACATGTTGAAGGTGTACAGACCAATCTGTCCAGATACGTTCAGGTAGCGCAATTATTTCATTTACTGTCGAAATGTCACGGTTGGACACCGATTCCAGACATTTAATATATGAGAGTGTTTAACATAGAGACACACACATACAGCCCCCCATGCTGAATAATTTGTGGACTGATTTGTTTCCATCGTAAATGTTACCTCTATGCGGACTTGATGTTTTATGTTAGTTGTGAATATGTTTGTGTCTGGTTTTGTTGTTTTACTTCCTTGGAGTGTCATCGCGATAATTTTGGAAAGGTTCCAAGAAAATGGCACCATATTGGTCTTGTATTGACCTCATTATACATGAAGAATTTTACCAACATTTATATCCGGATAGCTTTTTGTCTTAATATATTGTCTCTTATTTTGAAACTGAAAAAATCTTTATGATGTCCTTTATTCAGCATCTTTCAAGTCTGTCTGGAGTCGCATGTCAATACATATTTAATGATGCTCTCGTGTGTGTTATGTTTTATACATGATCGCCAACAATACATCTTCTATGAACCTGAATGACAGCTACTATGATGTGCTTGACTTGGCTTAATGCTGAGCTGTAAACAAGTTTACCCATTTTCTGTCATCATTAATTAACAAAGACATTTTGTTTTTCAGAATGTAAGTCAGTATGATTCAGTATCAACGGGATTTCATACGACAACATTGGAAGTTTCTATTTATAGAATATTATTCCATTGTTCCTGGTAGTTTTGTTTTATGTTGATGTATGAAAGGATTTAGGGTGATTGTGGTCGGCCTAGATAATTATATTTTTTTAAATTGGGGTTTAACGTCACTTTCAAGATTCTTTCACTCATATTTAAGTCAGTGCAATGTCAGTAAAACAAAACACAGCAAAACTAAATTTCATGCAGTATGGTTCTCAAAGGATGAATTTAGATACTAGTATTCTATTCTCCTATTGAATAATGTCAATGACAATGTCAACAATGACAAATTAAACTGGTTCTCGTCATGTATTGAATGATGTCATTAACGATTATGACAAGACCGCAGCAAATAGTACAATATACAATCAGTGTTGCATAACAAATCTGATTTTACACGTATGTGAGTTATTGATTATCATTATAGATCTACCCCCATACAAATAATGCAGCATATTTAATAAAATCTCCCAACAAATTAAATGTAATTGGTAGTGAGGCAGACTACAAAACTGAAGATTTCCGAGTTCAAATCCTGTCTCATATTTCCTCCATGTTGCTAACTAGTTATAATATGATGGAACTTTTGGAGGGAATTAATGTGCAATGTAACCAATCCTGCTCAAAACTATGCATTTAACGTGTCTGTTTATCTGTTTAGAATGTGTGAAATGTCATTAATTAACTGTCCTTTGTTTATTAGCACCAGCCATGGCTCATGATTCTTACAGTAACATGCTTGTTTCAGGCTCTCTTCCCCTTATAAACAAAACCATGAAATTATTGAAATACTATGGAATATGGTGTGGAATACCAAATCATTCTCTCTTTAAATCAAAGATACATTTTCAGAAAACAGTTTTGTCCTTCTACTCAAATTAATGTTTGCTAAATATTGATGTATATTTAAATATGATATAAAATTTATACAAAACTGGTATTTTTTATATTATATGCATTTGCTGTAGTTTTCCATGAAATTGTGTAATAACCCCAAAATAAACAACTTGAAAAATCTAATAAAAAATAAAGCATTGCAGAAATTCTGTCATAAATTTTGTGATGTATTGCTTTAATTATTCCTTTTGAATATTGAATGAAATTATTGTAACAACTCGGCTAAGTATGTGTAAATGGGATAGTCTGCGTGTAAAGTAAAAGTACGCTAGTAATGAGTACGGTACTGTGAGTTATTCACATTCCCTAATAGCAGACGAGTCCCTGTGGGGAATATCCATACCTCAAGGTGTTCCTCACTTGCCGCTAATGGAGGATTTTTCCATTTGGAAAGGAAGCGGTTCCCCTGATCAATACATTGGGATATATATACACACACAAGACACTGAATTAAAGGCACACTACATTTTCTGAAAGTTGAAAAATTGCACTTTGGATTGTCACCAGCAGGGAGAAGGTTAACATTAGTTTTCATTTCTAGGATAAGTCACCGTGGTCCTTTAATACTCTCTGCTCTCCATGCTGGAGGCAACCGGAGATGCCCCAAAGAGCAGTGTCTGTGCCTAATCCAGCAGAGAGAGTTCAATAGAAAGGTTAACCATCTTCCTGCTGGATTAGGTACAGGCACTGCTCTATATGGCATCTCTGATGGTTAATGTAGATGGTTAATCAGAATAGTTGGAGAAGAGAAAAAAAGAAAGAAATAAAAGAAAAATTGATACTTTGCTAGGCACTTTGGATTGCCACCAGCAGAAAGACCATTAACCCTCTCCCAGCTGGATTAGACACAGTCACTGCTATTTAGGGCATGTCTGGTTGCCTCCAGCAGGGAGAGGGTTAAATAAGTATAACGATATGTTTTTATATTTACTTTAATTAATCACAATGATTTCTCCCTGTTTCAGACTGACCCATGACATCAGTCCCGACATTCTGGCAGACGACGACTGCGATGACTTCAAGCTCAAGGAATTCATCACCGAGACGTATGGCTCCTGGTACAAGGACCGCGACAACGGAACTGACAACGGAACTGACAACGGAACCGACAACGACACAGCCAAAGACAGCGCAACGGAGAAGGACAGCACCGCAGAGAAAAATGCCAAAAACCTGCGGCACATCAACGGACAGACAGAGTTCATAAGTTCGCTGCCGGCACGGATCGAAGATGTCGAGGAATCGGCCGCGGCAAAGGAGTTGTCTCCCCCTAAGAGCACTTCCAGTTCGCCCACCGCGGAGGTGGTACAGCTAGAGGATTACGATGTGGATACCGTACCCAGTCGGATTGGATACGGAGCCGATGCCAACGTGTATACAAATGTAAGTACAACAAATGTCTGAATATTTTAATACCTGCAATTTTTATTTTTTTTCAGCCTGCAATCTGCTTTTTGTTTTCTGAAAGGTGTTGAATTCACAGATTTGAAATTTGGTTTTAATTAGGTTTTAAAGTAGACACTAAATACAGTGAGAGAAAATTTAAAAAACAACAACTAAATCTAGAAATATTCATAATCAATCTAAAATGTTGCATTTGAGATGCATTTGGTGTCTAGGATCAAATATTTCATAGCAATGTTTTTATAAATCAAATCAAACACCCAATAACACAACACTTAAAGAGTTGTGATCCCACGTGATCCTAACATGCGAACACACTCCCAGATTCACTGGGGTTGACAAGAGTTGTGATGTCTGACAACAGTTCGTGATGCACTTCAGACTGCTTACATTTTTTTCTGGTTGATCAGTAATGCCGTCAACACTTGTGTTATGTTCTCGGATGTTGTATTTAAGAAAATCTTTTTCAGTGCTAATGCTCATGTGCAAGTAGCACTCGACTTGACTCTTGAGTTCCCAAAACAAATACAGCATAGGATTCTGTAGAACGTGCCCCCAAATCATTATCGTATACATCAAACATATGGTCGCTCTTCTCACCCACTTCACGAAGACGGAAACACTCTGTTTGAAAATGTCATATAATGTCAAATATCTGACACTCGCAGCTTTTCACTTTGATGAATTCTCAAGACACTACGACATCAAAGACCAGTACGTCATGACTTCGACCATGCTGTTGCTATGGTTACATAGCGATGTCCTTCATCAAAGAAATGTACAGTTCCCCTAATGACATCTGACATTAGAAATGTAAAACATTCGTATGACTACACTCTATATATTATCTGCCTCATTCTACATAGAGTGTGTAACTGAGGATGTTAATTTGGAGTCATTCACCACGGATCAGCTTGATTCACTATATATCAGCTTGATTCACCATGGATCAGCTTGATTCACCATAGCTCAGCTTAATTCACCACGGATCAGCTTGATTCACCATAGATTAGCTCGATTCACCATGGATCAGCTTAATTCACCATGGATCAGCTTGATTCACCTTAGATCAGCTTGATTCACCATAGATCAGCTTGATTCACCATAGATCAGCTTGATTCACCATAGATCAGCTTCATGAAACATAAAATCAGCCACATCATACACATCATGACATGTGTTTCAGATTTTATTAGTTACCAGTGTGATTTCCGGGGTGTACAGGTTTTTACAAGCTAAAATGTCTTGTAGGCCCCGAGACCACAATCATTTATGTCTCATTATGAGGTCATAACTGTTATCAGTAGGCAAACGGGGGTGTAACACCTTTCACAGGACTCCTCTCAACCAATCAAATCGCTAGAATCAACACATATTTTGGATAATATGTTTTATGAAGCTGATCTATGCTAATGCTGCAGAATTTATGTTTTCAGTTCCTCTCTCTATGCATAATGATGCAGGGGGCCTGATATACTCGGATACAAAGTTTGTCAACTCATTCTATGAAGACCTGTCTGCTATATCAGCTATGCTGGACGCAGACGTTAAACCCTAATATATGTCAAGTCTATAGATGTAGAATGACACAGATTCCATAGAGTTTAGTAATAATACTGGTGTAGCCGGGTGTGATATAAGATGCTCCTACCTGTCTTGGCCAGCGGGGTTACCCCTTTGGCTCATTTGGTAGAGCGTTGGACTCACAATCCAGCAACTCGGGTTCGAATCCCATGGTGATCGGCATGATCCTCTGTTTCAATGGCGCCCAACGTGGAGCATCTTATATCACACCCGGCTACACTGGTATGAATGTTTTACATTTCTGATGTCAGTTTTCATTGGAGGGCTGATGTATGTGGCATCTGCGACATACACAGATATGTCTACCTATGACTCCACGGTTCCACAACACCATGACCTGTGGACCTTTATTTCCACTCTCGCTAAGGTTTGCAGATACTAGGTCACGGAAATTGATGTACCGCATTTAGCACTTGCTTCAATATTTGTAATTATCTCCTGGAGGAGAGTTTGAATGCTAAGTGAGCTAGCCGACTAGTGATTAACTGGCTTATTCTATCAACTAGACCACAGGCAGCTTACTAGGAGGGGGAAGCTCACCCAGCTCACGTCTCAGCGAAAATTGAAATAAATTAATAAAATTATGGGTGTTTTCGGCACTGGCAAAACATTGTGAGAAAGGGTTCGGACTAGTGGGCTAGTGTTAAGATCGATCCCTGTTGTTCCTTCATTTTGATGACCTGACATATGCAAAAAAAGTTATATAGATTTGGATTAGTCGATTTGGATTAGTCTATTTGAAATGCAAACGGGTGGTAGAGCAAAGGTCCCAGGTTCAAATCCCGCCCCACGGGCCCGGCATCAATGGTCGCAAAAGTTGCCTTTCTGACGCGATATTGATAGGATGCAAGTTGTCTGTAGAGTGGCAATGCAGATATCATCCTTGGTCTTGTCAGTACCAGCCAGTGCTCGCAGGTTTACTGCAACATTCAGTGCTACGGATGTTGCAGGTTTCCTCCTGTCCTAAACTGACAAGTCGTGATATTAGTGAAAGATTCTAGAAAGCGACTCTAAACCTGAATTTAAAAAAACCAACACTTATTCTTATTTATTAACCCTCAGAGCGCCACATTCTTTTATCATGACCTCTTCAGAACATGCTTCTTGATTGGTTATTGCCTCGGGACAGAAACGTTACATACGAATAAGCAGTTACTGAATCTAGATTCTAGAGGATTGTCTGTAATAGACTTTCCATAATTCTTGGTTGTCTTCTGAAAAATTGCCAGCTAGATGGATTGTCCGAGACTTGCCGTAAATAAACTCTCACACTGTTGTTCTTGCAGGATCATGATTTCTAGCTACATCACATATTCTACCAAGTAGACCTCCTTGTCTAGTTTATGAGTCTAGCGGGCATAAAATAATAGGGAATCGCTAGCTAGGAACATAAAGCACCGCTTGTCAGATATTTTATCGATTTTCCGGTTTAGATTACATCCGGTCTACCTTTAAATAAATGGTGTCGTAGTTATCTTACATAGCTTTGAGCATTTTCATATGAAGAACAGTTATTTAGTTTTTTTAACTTTCAATCTTGATAAAAATCATTATCCTGTAATATAGGCGCTAAAGGATGTTCGTGGATCAAGATTTAGCGATAACATTGCACATTGGGCTTGACTAGCTACAATGGATTTATTTATTTATATATACAAACAGACTTGTTTCGCCATTCATAATTTTTATGTGTATCATATAGTTGAAATCTGTATGATAAGATATCGTTTTCCTAATCAGAGATCGAAATTTAACACTAGCTCGCTAGCCTGGGTCATTTCTCACAATGGTAAAGGTATCCTAAGTTAGTTTCTATCGCTGCTAATGATATTATATTTGAAGACAAGACATTTACAATTCCACACTGCCTACTTGGATGTCCATGATCTGAACAGTTTTATTTTTGTTGCCGATTTGTAGCAAAGAATATCTGGACATTTAACTGAAATCACTGCATCAGCAGTTTTTGAAGGAAGCAAACGGATGGCAGTGTAATTAAAACAAATATTGAAGTTTTCCCAGCTGGCAAGCAACAATCCGTGAAATAATTTCTTGTAATACTTTGCCAGAAGTCATTAATCAAGATTGACGCCTTTAAACGACCGACAGTTTTTATATTTATCCAACATTGATCCAGGCATCGCGGAACAAAATGGCCGCCACCATCGTCAGGACTCTTTCTCCTATAGATTGTGATGATGGTAGCAGTGACGTTCTGACTACATGGTGGAACTCGGAAATCAATATCAGCGATATGAAGCGTTAGTGCACTGGGGGAACAAAATGCCCCACTATCGTAGATGCTTGTTCGTGTTATCAAGTACCACATGATAACAGCCTGAATTTGTTGGTTTTTATCTGCTGTTCGAACACCAATTCTCGCAGAATATTGATGTTATTGTTGTTGAACTGCATTCCTTTGGAATAATGATCCTTAATTCAGAAATGTTGTCAGCAATGGTAGAAATTCATTATTAACATAAACTTTAAAATTATTTTTTAAATATCAGTATCATCCTTGGTTCATGAGTATTATTGTAACACATATGTGTAGTTATTGTGGATTCTCATCCCATCATTAGCATTTCATCATGAAAACTATGGAAAATGGCATCAGATTACAACTCCAAATTGTATGTGCACAACTCCAAGTTTGTCTTGGAAGTGAAATAATTCACAAATTTTCATGAAAGTCAACACTAAGACAAATTTAACAATCATGATCCAAATTGCATACATGTGTACTGTGTCAAATTGGCTATATGCCAAAAATATTCTTTTGAATTTGTTCTTTTAAAAAAAAAAAATCTCCAAAAGAAATAAAGATTAAAGAGTCGCTGAGCTCTTTGTTGTTTCTGGTATTGTACCTCAAATTGAATAATAACACACTTGGTTCCTTTCATGACTATGACCACCTCACTAGCAATAGCATCATCTGAAGATACCACTGACACTTGTGAATTATTGGCAAATGCTCATTTAACCCTCTCCCTGCTGGAGGCAACCAGAGATGTCCTAAAGAGCAGTATGCTGCCTAATCCAGCAGGGAGAGTGTTAAAAATGCTGGTAACCTTTTGGAACTCACTACTTCAGTAACAGGCTTAGGTTTGCTGCAATGTGAAATTCCTCCTTTCCACAAATTATGCCAGTTAGCATTAAACTTCTTCTGATGAAGGACTGGTAGTTTGTTATGATAAACAATAACGGTTCAGTTGCAAGAAATTCATAAACATCTAATTACTTGACAGAATGTGTTTATTTGATTAGATGGACAGAATGTTTACGTGATGTAATGAATGCACAGTATGTAGGCATTATTGTTTGAAAGAAGATGCTTGTCGAGTACACAGGCTGATCATAACAATACCATGACGAGGATAATAATATTTTCCTAGCCACAGGTGAGCCAAAGTTCACCATCTTTACACCCACAATACGTGACCTGGGCACCGCTTTCATGAAGCTCTTGTATCCACTACGAGACTGTGGCGCTATCTCCTACATATCTCACTGATCACTACGAGACCGTGGCGCTATCTCCTATATATCTCGCTGATCACTACGAGACCGTGGCACTATCTCCTATATATCTCGCTGATCACTACGAGACCGTGGCGCTATCTCCTACATATCTCGCTGATCACTATGAGAGCGCTATGGTCTCTCAATGGATGCGATAGCTTAATTAAATAGTGCTCCGAGCTCTTCTGTAAGAATTGGTGTAACACTACGGTAACTGTAACTCCAATGTTAGTGATAGACTACACCATTGGAAAGGTTGATGTTCAGGTTGCCGGGGACTTGCGTTCTTTTGTACAGGAGCGCCCAAGTCAATTAATATGGTGTTGAGGATGGGAGATCACGTATACATCAGGGAGTTAATGTATGAACAATGGGTGCATTATTGATACCCACGACGCGGCCTTGGTCAGTTCAATATGTAGCTGGATGCTATGATTATAACCGCCTACGTCGGTGTTGTGTTCAATAATCTAGTTTCCTGACCATCTGATCTCATCCTGGTTCCCGGTCACGTGTTAGCAATGTCACATGACATGGATTATTTGACCTATCTGACTGGGGGCCAGGATTATTTGACCTATGTGAATAGGGGCCAGGACTATTTGACCTATGTGACTGGAGGTCAAGAATATTTGACCTAAGGATTATTTGACAAACATGACCAAAAGAATATCTGACCAGGATTATTTGACCTACGTGACCCAAGACCAGGAATATATCCTACGTGACCGGAGACCAAAGGAATATTTTACCAGGATTATTTGACCCACGTGGCATGCAGACACATGAAATAGCCCAGATTACAAAGCTCTTAGTTTACCTACAGGGCATTGCACTTCACGTCAGACAAGAAAACAGTGACAGGTGCCCCAAAAGGTTAATGTAGAGCCCTGCAGAGACCAGGAATATCTGACCGATGTGGTTGGAGACCAGGAATATCTGACCGATGTGATTGGCGACCAGGAATATCTGACCCGTAAACAAATAACATGATTAGTATTACTCCACATTCATATATTTTAAACCTCTTCACTGATCAGCTGATGGGTGGGTGGGAACTAGTCCTTGTCAAAGATGTTTTGTGGCAATTTAAATACATGTTCATGTTTTAAAAAAACACCCCGTTTTGGTAAAAATTGGTCAATTAATTGTGCCTATGTTTGTTGCAGGACTCCAACAGGAAAGTTTCCGATTCGGAAAACAATCACCTTCCGGAGGTCCACAATGGATGGCCGGCACGGAGACCACGGAAACTTCCGGAGATTCCGAAGAAACACAGAGGAGGTAGGAGTTAATTCCAAAGACCACAATTTGATTTCCATAATTCGCAAAACTCGAAACGGTTTGATTAATTTGAATTCTTAACGGACAGTGTGTGGCACAGTATCATTGATCTTGGTTGGCCATGTGGGACAAATTATCAGTATTTATCGGTATGTAGTCAGTTTCAAATAGAGATATACATATGCAAGTAAATGATGTACCCAAGGGAGCAAACTGTCAGGAGCTAAATATGAAAATTGTAGCTTTAACCTTTTCACTGCTGAATAAAATCAAAGTGTTCTATTTCTGCATGTGATCGGGCAAGTTAACTCACCTTCAGCAGGTAGAGGGTTAAAGAACCCATTTATGTTAAACTGATGCCATAAATATATAAGTATTCCCAATTTGACAAGTAACTGAATTACTTTAAGTAAATATATTCCTGTTGATACTATAGACAGCTGATGAGTATTGATCGATTTAATTTGCTTTTACCCGACTACAATCTGATGCTTTTCGCCCAGACATGAAGCATAGATCCTCATGTTATAATACTAACAACTCACCAGTATTGATAAACTAATGCTTTTCCCTCCGAGATGATCTGTACTTGTCATAATAGATAAATCATTGTACGGGCAACAACCATTGTGTAGACTGGTACATTGTTTGTATAGGACCCATAGGATTTCTAGACATTCATATTGATCGTCAGTATCAAAATTCATGTTTTGTTTGTTTGAATGTCACAATGCCCTACTAATCATTAAGCAAGCTGTGCAGTTTAATTACTATGTTAAAAATAATTGTGGATGCTTCTAAATGAAATGTCAATATTTGCAATTCAATTAGGATGTTGGCCATGGAATTCATACAAAAACAAATTAGGAATAAATTCCATATGTAGATGAGGGTATTTTGGGAATATTCCCAAGTGAACTCTGGGTATAAAAGTCTTATGAACATAGTACTATATTCAGGGGCATGGTTATGTTAATGTACCAGTAGATTCATCGGTACTATAAAGTCTGCTATGCTAATGTTTTACTTACAAAATAAAAGTGGTGAGGAAATTGTTGTAGATTCATCTGTGTATCTGTTTATAGGCAGCTACGTGCCTGATATTCATAAAATATATATTTTTTAAATAATCTCAAATTTGACTCTACTGAACTACATCACACTCCTGTTTGTATGAAACAAGATCTTCGATTAGGGTTTTGGACCAACTTGTATTTCATTCAGATTTCCCAGACTACTGGTAGATTATCTGGATTTATCAGCTAAAACTTACAGAGGAGCGTTGTAACAAAGTGAAATTACCCGTAGGCATTTTGTAGATAGAACATTCCTTTACACCTTTTAGGATTTGATGACACTTTCAAAATTATTTCACTCATGACATATACTACCATATCCACTACTATTGACATCATGTGGTACTAAAATGAATATTTGGATATCTGATCAAATTAGGGTCATACGGTAGCTGCAGAACTGTAGCTATAAGATGCCCCATTTACTATTTTGCTATCTACGTAATCGGGGCATCTTATAGCTACGGTTCTGCAGCTAGGTCATACGGTAGGTCATTATATATTGGTCTAATTATCCTTGGTTTCATGGCAATTACGAACAAATCCCAACTAATCCTGATTGTTGTAAAATAATTAAATTACTTTGCCAGTAGTCACATTTAGAGTCCAGCAATGCGCAGATTATACTAATTACTGAATTATTTCCTGTCAGGGCGCAGGACTTAACAAGTAATAAGTCAAATTATTTCAGAAATTACCGTGATTAGAATAAGTAATTTGCCCTTATATTATGTTGGTAGCAGATTTACTTGTAATTCGTATTTGTATCCTAAGTCTTTAAGAAGAGTTAGTAAAAATTATTATAGCGTTGCGTCTTCCTGTTTAAGTACTTGTAGCTTTTGAATGAATTCACACTGCATTGACAGCTGAGAGAAGAATGTCTCCAAGCAAAGGAAACAATGGTAATTTTTAATTTGATAATTGTCATATATAGACAAATTATTATTGTAGTATTAATTAAATACTATTAATATTATATATAAAACAAATTTAAAAAAAATAAATATATTATTTAAAAAAATAATAATATTAGAAATTAAGCTACTAGTGAAATTAAGCTCGACTCTGGCACAAAACATTAATCAACTTTGAAAGTCAAATTTATAATTAGTTGATAGAAAATGAGCAAATCATGAATTATTATGATGTAACGTCAGCTACTTCTTTCTCATTCAATTATCAACATAAAGGCGTACATCAAGCCATCAATTACTATCTTATAATTGCAGCGATAGAAACTAACTTTAAAACTTTCTATCCCAAATACTGGGTAGTAATACAAATAACAAAGGTCATGAATTTCTACTAGCATTTAGGATACCTTTAGCATTGAGAGAAATGGCCCGGGCTAGCAGGCTAGTGTTAATTTCAATCACTAACTCGCCTAAATATTATGTATTTTTTATTCCAGAATTCGAGTCACAGTCTGCAGCGATGACGAGATCTCTGGCGGACGAATTAAAGGAAGCCATTGAGAAAGAAGATAAGGACGAGGTGTTTGTTTCGAGTAGGAAACCCCGGGACAATATTCTGGAGAAATACTTGTACTTTAGTGCTGTGTCTCGCAATACAAGGACTTACACGGACTCGGATAACCAGTTAATTGTCGAGGATTCCTCGGAACAGCGGAAGACCGTAACGTCTGTGTCCAGCGGCCGGGGTCGGAAGAACAGTTCCGACGAAGATGGTGAGTTAAAGGGATACTTCCACTTTTTTTTGCTAGCAATATTCTTAAGTTTGTGATGGAATGAAGTTTACAGATGGATGCACACATTTTTATCATAGTTTTCAAGATTAAACCACATCAAAAGATGAATTCTTACAATACAGGCCATATTTATTTTGTGATGGAATGAAGTTTACAGATGGATCATGATGCACACATTTTTATCATAGTTTTCAAGATTAAACCACATCAAAGATTAATTTTTGTAATTGCAGGCCATTTTCTTCCTTTATGATGGAATAATGTTTACAGATGGGTCATGATGCACACAAGATTAAACCATATAAAGATAACATTATTAAAATGTACAATGTAGGACAGTTGTTCTTTTTTGAAAGTTATTGAAACCAAATTCATATAAAATAAATCCTTTTGAACAATAATATTTATGATGTAATTTAATGCATGTTAAACATTATTTAGATATTCAACAAACTGGCTACCTTATCACTAATTCCCTTCTTTGAAATGCCATATTTATCGAATTCTGCTAAACTAAAATAAGAGCACCATTTCTACCAATTTCAATATGCCAATATTACACATTTCCAGACCCAATTTCAGCATAAATGTTCACAAATACGTTTGATTACCAGGTAATTCCAGAAATCTATAGAAATGGCTTCTGTCTGGCATTCCTCCCTATTCATAGAACATGAATATTGTTACGACAAATATTGATTATTATCAAATATGATTGATCAGAACGCCTCTACCATAAAACAAGATCTGTTGAACAAGCTGACGGGATCAATACAATCATTGTTCCAGTATAATGTCCATAACTTGTCATATTTACCTTGCTTTTAAGAGTTGTGTGTGTGCGGTTAGATTAGGTTGTAATGTATCAATCAATCAATCAATCAATCAATGAGTGCTTCATATTGATATCTATAACTGATATCATTAGAGGTCATGAGTCTCTTATTGTGTGACCTGTATGCTATTTCACATGTACACTGTATTAGGAATATAATTCTATATATTATGAATAGAAATACATGTATATGTATTTGGAATAGAATTCTATAATATTAGACATAGAAATATATGTATTTTGAACAGAATTCTTCAATTCTATATGTTAGGAATATAATTCTATTTATTTTAAATATAATTATATGTATCATTAAAGGCATAATATCACAGCTGATAGACCTGGATAATGGACAAACGAAATTTCGATCTGAGACTAATTGCGCTTGATTTATCCACCTACAAGTTGTTATTTAGTGATGTACTTGATCCCCCAACACTCGATAGTTACAAAAATAATCATATTTTATATGAAATAGGGGAACGTTCCGCTATATATCTTGTCTTT
>JAUTBZ010160432.1:0-11007 GCA_032361785.1 Lepetodrilus galriftensis | reverse complement strand
TGCCTTTGGCCCACGGGCAGGCCATAGTTCTATCCCTGCTTGTATACAAACTCGTCCTACGGTCCAAAAGTCAGTTTATTGCCACTGTGCCTCATACCAACATTTACACACGTGGAAATTAAAATACATCCGCCACTTTTGATTACATGTATGTAAGTTTGGAATGAGGTAATTTTGGAATGATGTGCATATCTATTCCATAAAATGACATAGCATGAACATTTTACACACTGATTTAATGACAGTTTTCCGTTTTCGATAGATATACAATGTAGAGTTTCAACCTCTCTAACAACGATGCAATACAGCTTTCCAGTACAAAATATCACCAATAACACCTTTGCCATTGTGTTTTTATTTTATATGGATTAAACACGTCCTTTCAGAATATACATTTTAACACTTATTACATCGACGAGTAGCATGTGCATAAACCTAGAGAAATCACCTGAATCTGAATAATACATAAAAACACTGCAGGGCTCATAGAGAAGAGAGGGTGAGATAATACGGATAGGATAATTAATATAGGACAACAATGTACGTTGTCATATCTTACTGGAATGGACAGAAAAGTGATACTGTCAATATTCAGATATGATACACAAGAAATTCAATTCTCTCGTTGCATTACATACTTGTACTATTCTCTTATTATCCATGATAATGTAATTTGTCCAGCAGCCATCTCACCAATTTGAGCAATACATGTCTTGTGAATTAACGTGAATTAACAATCCGAATATACGCTGCAGCTGATTTGTTGGAATATAAATAATCATTCAACGGCGGGAAAGGTCCCGTTAACCAACAATCGGATGAGTCGACTCTTCTAGTACACAGAAAAAGTTATTACGACTATCGCAGAATGCATCGTTCCAGTCGAAGTCGTAATTCTTGGACAGGGTCAAACATCCCTGTATTTCTCCATTTTTCGCGTAGTAGTCCGGCGTGCCTGGAGCCCAATAGGTGTTCACCATGGGTCTTTGGTCGTACCATGTCCATTTTCCTCCGGTTCTAAGGTATCCGATACCTCCTATCCACACGTATCCGGTACTCAGTGTACTCGCCTCCTGATGTAGCAGCGATTTCATGAAGCTATGTACAGAAGCGGTTTCAACAATGGGAAGTTGTGCTCCTATTGCAGCGCAATATGTCTGTGCTTCCGCCCATGACGCTTTGATTAGTATCAGAACGTAGCAGGATCCATCATGACGTACAAATCCGGTGGGGCAATTCGTATCTGCATTAACGCGCAGTAGAGTACACACTACCGTCAGGACTGCCGTCGTAATAAACTGGGACTGCATATTGGTCGTTCCAAAGAAATTGTCTCTTGAAGCCAGACCTATCTAGCTATCCAAAGCTAGATAGCCTATTATACATGTATGATTTTTTTGTTTTTAAATGATGTATCTGTTTGTTTTTTGTTTTTTGATTTTTTTTTGTTTTTTTTAAAAATGATGTATCTGTTTGTTTTGTGTTGTAAATCATTTCAACAACTGCCTACATGCCCAGAAACGTAAACGTCTACAAAGGGAAACGAGTAGCATAGCTCATTGACATTGGGTATCTATGATCCAAAGTTATTTGGGCATCTCATGTAGGATACTTCATCATCTATACCATCATTACTACCAACCTACGTCTTGGAGGGGAAACAACTACATGATTAATATCCCAACCTTCTTAGGGAGTAACGCTATACTAATATGGAAACAAGTTCATGGACGACGGGTTTTTTTAAAGTACATGAGCGTATTTAGAACAAGGTATAGCCAACGTACTTCAAACGCATGACTCCCACCCCTCATTCGAAGTATGCAGCACGTGACAAATTAGCTGCAGTTCTGTATTTAGAAGATGCGCCGTTTAATGTTTTGCTATCTATAATGGGCTAGCTACAGAGGAAGACAGCAGCGTACTTATGTATCAACAAAAATACGAGGCAGATCCCAATGCGCTGGGTTAATAATTAAGTGTGGCATGAATACACAGGGCGGAACGAAATACTGCTAGGAATAGATTCACTAACCATTATACTAGTACTTTATTCTCCATGCTTATTTTGGAAAGTAATTTTTTTTTTTCACATAGTATTTTATTAAATTCATCAGCCAACGCGTTCAGCAACAGACGCCAGCTAAATCTCATTTAAATAGCACTTTCTAAAAATAGTTACACAATATGAAAATAAAAGAACATCTCTAATAGTATCGTCTTTTCTGAACTATTTCCCTGCATTTTTATAAAAGGACCCGCGGTGGGACTCGAACCCACAATCCCCGGCTTAGGAGGCCGGTGCCTTATCCATTGGGCCACGCGGGCTTGATACATTAATAATACTGTACTGAATAATTTACTGGTTCCCCCATTATATTAACATGATGATTTGAGAATTCATAGTTAAACTATGTATAGCTTAACCAGTTGACATTTAGTTGTGTTGTGCTTTTTACCATGGTTTTATGGTTGTATTGTTTCATTTCCTTAGTTAGGTATTGCTGCAGGCCTATTAAATAAATAGTGTTTTATGTATTATCTTGTTCCCTTTCTTTTGTAATAGGCCTAGGCCTACTTCTGGGATGTCATCATACTTGTCTGCAGACACAAGAACAAGACTAGTTATTTACATCTAATTTATTTGTCTTTGTCACTCTTTCAGGTAATTTCACAAACAAACATTTGCATATCATCAGCACAATTCCTTGTTATACATACATGTCATAATAATGTAAGTCATCCTCGAAACGTAGGCCATTTATGACTACACTTAGAATATTTGACGGAGGTTAGGTGTAGTCTAGTCATAATGGCCTGTGTTTCGAGGATGAATATAAGTGCTAGCTTAAGCAATACCGTAGGCTACTAGCAGACATACTGTAAATCTCTAATAGCAACCATACATAATACTCTAGGCATAAATAATCTAATTGGTTTTGTGTACTATTAGACTGTCAGGTTGTCGCGTACGCATATTTAAGTATTTACATAAATGTACATATATATCGCCACGATAACCTTGTTAATGCTTTAGTTTTTATTCAGTAGACCTTCAAATGGTTGGTATAGTTTCTTTTGGACGACAGTATACATTGCAAATCACAAAATGCGCATGGTCGATTGGGTTGCCATATTCCGTACAGAAATGCCGTTTCGTCCTGATGAAGTTACATGGTTTGTGTCCGATCGAAGGCAGGACTGGCTATGGTTGACGTCAGTGTGGTCCTTGCTCGCTCCAATCTCAGCTGCTGTGGCTCCACGGAGGGAGGTGGAGGGAGAGGTCCTTTCTTGTCCCAATACATCGCCATCGCCATGAGGTACTTCCGGCCATGTTCTGCCAAGTTCCTGATCTCCTCCTCATTGTTAGACTCTGAAACAGATGTATACATGTTAGGGGCTCAGTATATAAAACCACGATGAACCGATCATGGATTCTATCATGAGCCAGGGTATCCTTTCACAAAGTTCTCTATTTCGCTAAGAGACCATCTCGTTTTCTTTGCAGTGTATTAGTTATTGGTGGACACGACAGCTTCGTGGAAGGATACCCTGGCATCTTAATACCACGATCAAAATACTACCGCCTCCACATGCGTGTAAAGATGGTCGGCGTGACAGACCAAGGATGATATCTGCATTGCCACTCTACAGATCTAACATAGTATGGGGTGCGTTCAACCAGCACAGGGCTGACTAAGCCGCTTAGCTAAACTGGTTCCCTGTTTCATGTACGGTTCATTGGACTCTTGAGACAGTAGCCAGTTTGGTAAGCCGCTTGTAAGCCGTTTGCAAGCCCTTGTGTCTTTGAGCACACCCCTGGCGTATCATACCAAGGCAATACCTTCTGCTGTTAGAACAGACCTTAATCTACAGAGTTTGATGTATACAACCAATACCGCTGCTAGGATTACCTTCCGCTGCTAGGATGAGGTCCATATACTTCTTGTCATCGTACAGCTCTTCCAGAAGCTTCTTCAGTCTCAGATCGTCCATGTCATCGGATGTCTTCGACTGTTGTGTGAACCACGGACCTTTCCTTCGTTCTCGCTCTGTGACATTTCCGCGAAGGAAGTTGAGATAGGAGTGGAACTTGGGCGTCAAGATGGAGTATGGCGCATGCGGCTTGCGATACACTCCGTCGATTCTGGCAGTGGGCTGTAACATGGAAATTGGTCGATGTGCAGATATCTAACTACGGGTATGTCATTTAATTGGACAAGTTGGATGGCCAGTATATGTTCAAGAATATACCAACGATTGTATTGTCTAATATGTTTTATATTCAAATAAAATCAAAAATAATATAGTACATTTGTGGACACTGTTGCTATTGAATCTGTCGTGATGTAAGTGAAATAATCTTGAAAGCAACTCTGAATACTAATTTCTTTTTTTTTTTAAATGTACACTATTATCACTACAATACTTGAGAATCTTGCTATACTAGCTAAATTAGTGTTTCATGAAAACACTTGTAGCTGGTGCATAAATTGTTACTTCCAATCAAGTACAGCTGTATAATACAATGGGGCCATGTAGGGCCGAACTTCGGATTAAGACTTTTCTTTCGCAAAAGTTTAATTTTCATTAGTTACGTCTGGGGCTTGAACACAGTTATTTAACATATAAATGTTTGACAATACCTTATTTCTTTTTAATAGGATGATTGTAAATATTGTACCGTACTTACCTGGTCTCCCGTGCTCCAAGCTAGCATGGGTTCTCCTGAAAGTAAACGCATGCACTTGGTTAGCAAAACTCGATATCGTGAGTATGGAGGTCTTGGTACGGAAAGCATGGATTTTAAATCAATCATCAATCAGACATTACAATAAACGTTTATTTCATTATGATGTATTAATGATTGATTCAGTGATTGATTGCGTTTCTTCTGCAGTGCATGGCCGACTTACCTCCGAATTGATTAAATCCACGACCGATATAGTGCCTCAAGGGTGGTAAGCTGACTGTGGGCCGAGTCTGTTAAAATATAGATGAAGAATATGTATACAATTTGCTATACGAATGAAGGAAATGGACAATTAATAGTAAGACGTTAACTACTTATAGTATCTGACTTCGTTATGACTGGAACAGGCTTCATTGTCATGTACTTTTTAAATATTAAATTTGAATGCCATATAATAAGTATTATATAATATATAACATAATATTTTCTTTGATATGACAGCGTACCTCATCTGTAAAGTTCACAGTTTCACGATCTTCTACTGAAAAATGGTAAAGTAAACAAAAAGGTATTACCAGTATATCGATCAAACATTCGATGAACAATAACCAACATATGCACGTCATTTCATGCCACTGAACTGAAGATTCACAAGGATAGGTGTAACATGACCGTGTCTGGAAGAGAGGTATCTGGACCTTCTGAGAGAGAGATTCCAGTCTGGATGTAACAAGGGAGTTTACAAGACTTACATGGAAAGGATACTGCGGATATTGTTCCAAATGTTAACCACAAAATGTCCCAAAATGAGTTATCATAATTACATAATATATTTTGTTTAATTGAACTTTATATTTAGCATAGTTACTTCTTCCCGCCAGTATAACCTACTTCTTAATGAAGAGAATACTTTCTGGTCTTTGGCAAGTCCGTCTCTCTGTAGTGCGGCCTGCTCGGGGTCAGGGGCGTGACCTCCTGAAGGTCGAGGAGTTGACCACGCGGGCTTTTTTACCGGAGACAAGTCACGTTTTCCTTTGGAGTTGGCCTCTTCCACGAAAATTACACGTCCCTATCACAATATAGGATGTGATAATATATAACAAAATATATAATAATAATATCAAAATATTGATAATAATATCAAAATATTGATAATAATATCAAAATTATAATAATAATAATTGTCATTATTATTGCTACATTAATATTTTGCTTACAGTACACTTTGATCTTAGTATGTTTCAGTTGTATTTTGACATTGTAGACCAAAATTCCTTATCATATTGCATATCCTACTGCTCGACCAATTCTATATTGCATATCCTAGTGCTCGTCAAATTCTCTTTAAAATCTAAATTTTTATTTAAAAAAAAAATAAAAATGAACAAAACTGTTTCATTGACAGGAACTTGTCAATCTTATTTTAGCTGTATGGTAACAATTACCTTTTTAGATTCACCTTCTTTGTTTGCTGATTTCAAATCTGTGGACGGATCTCCATCACCAAACAGACGCACTGACAACAGTTTGCTTGCACGATGTGATGCCTGTTTTTTATTCTGAATCGTGAAAAATATTTCTAGTCAATGTCCATACCATACAGTATTCATACGTATCTACATTGGTAATTCAAAAATGATAAACTGCACAGCAAAAATAATTAGGTGTGCTGTTTCAGGATCCTAACATAATCCTAACAGGGTCAGACAGGATTCTGGCAGGACACTTTTGCCTGGTTTATTTTTGAGCATCTACGTTGAGTGTCCTGGTCAAACAGCAATACAGGAAGTAAATGAATAACATCATGTTCTGAAATATCCTGACATTTCCGGTTCCGGTTATAGCAACGCTTTCATTATTACTTCCGGTTTCTGTTGATTTTCAGTTATCTGTTATAATATTAATAGGAATATACCGAAATACAATGACCTGATGGGAACCCTTCCATGTGGGTTTTTCAATTTAGCAAATATTATGATGTTGATGTTTTACCTCGTCTTTGTCGTTATACTCTCTATGTGTGGAATCCTTCTTGTTATGGACGCCATGGGTGGAATCCTTATTTTATGAATATTAAAATAATGAAATGCCATGACCTGATTGGAAGCCTATTAAGTTGGTTTTTAATTTTAGCAAATATCAATTTATGTGAGACTTGGTGTTTTACCTCGTCTTTGTCTTTATACTCTCTATGTGTGGAATCCTTCTTGTTATGGACGCCATGGGTGGAATCCTTATTTTATTAATATTAATATAACGAAATGCCATGACCTGATTGGAACCCTACTAAGTTTGTTTTTAATTTGAGCAAACATCAATTGATGTGAGACTTGGTGTTTTACCTCGTCTCTGTTGCCGTCACCTCTATGGGTGGACGCCTTCTTGTTATGGACGCAATGAGTGGAATCCGTGTTACCGTCGTCACTGGTGGAATTCTTCTTGCTACCATCGCCATGAATAATGGATTGCTTTTGTTTATCAGGTGAATCGTCTTCTCCCTTTTTCAGTCTGTCGTCATTAGTAGTTTGTGCAGCACCCTTCTACAAAACAAGTAAATACCTACTTCTAATGTCTACAACTGAACTCGCGTCCATATATGTATATATACTGTATATATGACATCTGTCTAAGATATCGTAGTCTAGACTAGTATACAGTTATAACAAGAGTCGTATGAACCGTATATAGAACAGGGAACCAGTTTAGCTCAGCGGCTTCATCAGATTTAACGCAACCCTGGTTCTTCACAATATACTTACTGATTGTCCATCCTTGGTTCCTTTAGCCGTCTCTGTGGACGGTTGTCGCCCTTCTAATACAGCTTCAAGGTTGTCGATGTTCTAAATGATAACGACTTGTACAGGTTAGCATTTAGTATTCCAACCATTGTGTACCAACATTCCAGTTTTATAGACACAAGAAATGTAATCTACTTATAGTACTACATACCAATATTCGTCACCTTTAGGTCGAACACAAATTTCAAATTAATGTATTTTTTAATATGGAGCATATTATGAATTCATATCTAGTTTACTTAGATGCCCTATACTTTATTCATATAAACACTGAGACTAGTTGCTAATGTCGTCCTTGATGACATGGGTGTGGTTGCTCAGAACTATTGTAGCTACAACTGTTGTAAGGTCAACGCTTTCTATTGTGGCTGGAGCCCAGTTACAACTATTGTAGCGCTACAACACGTTCTGAGCAACGGGCCCCTGTATATGACTTTTTAATAGTTGATGAGTAGTTTCCAATTAAATCCCGAATAATCTGCCAGGAGAGATAATTCTAGCCGCATTCTGTTTATTCTTTTAACTTTACCAAGTAGACTTATGTCTATAAAATAATATTTAAAATATTCTAGGTGTGATTAAATTATCTTTTGACAACGATGTTGGAAACTTACAAATATTTTCCCAGCTGTGTTTCGAGGCCTGTCATCATCCCAGAATCCTTCATCCTCCAACTTCCGTTTCGTCCTCTGCATATCTTTGTACTGCGCCATGTATTTGTCGTTGTCTGCTTCTCCTGCAGCACCTTCGTCGTCCGAGTCATCGGAGAGATCACCTTTCTTCCTCCTCTTCTTCTTGTTGTCGTTGTTCATCTTCCTCTTCTTTTTGGTTATCCTCTTAAAGAATCCCGGCTTCTTCTCCGGAAATGGCGTCACGGCTACGTCATCAGACTCGCCCACGATCAGCGTCTTGTTGTCCGAGATCTGTTCCTGTTCTAGCTTCTCGAACTCCGATCTGGACACGACTGGACGATCAGTGGGGTCTGTTAACTTATCCTGGAAAGATTTCCATGAATTAATTTTATCAAAGGATCATCTGGGCGTAAATCAGAGTGTACACCATGCTCTACTATAGCAGGAAATGACGTGAGTTATACGTGAGGTATATACCTCACCATCCTCGAAACACAGACCAGTATGATGACCTTTAACCTCCGTCAAATAGTTTACGGAGGTTACGTGTGGCTCTGTTTCGAGGAGGATGCCTCTTATACTTACATCAGTGAACAAATATTAACAAATAAATCATGACGTTGATGATGTTATTGAGGGTTTCTTTTGATGGTATTGGGGTTTTGAGTCGCTTTCAAGATTATTTCACTTATATCACGACTTGTCAGTTTTAGGGCATGAGGAAACCAGCAACCGTAGCGCTGAATGTTGCAGTAAACCTGCGAGCACCGGCTGGTACAGACACACTAAGGATGATAACTGCATTTCCACTACAGATAGTGCATCCTATCAACATTGCGTCAGAAATGTAACTTTAGCCAACATTGATGCCACCTGGCCAATGGGGCGGGATTTGAACTCGGGGATGTAATGGTGTTGATGATGATGATGATCTTGTTATTGGGTATCGCCCACCATCATCTCATCTCTCTGCTTCTTTCGCCTGAGTCTGGCTTGGTATGTCGGTACTCTGCGCGGGTCTCCGCCCTGCGAGTCGACGCTGTCTTCACTACACGTAGACCAGTAGTCACTCTCCACCATCTGCATCACCTGACGTAGAATGAAGACATATATTAAAATAAATATTAGTATTGCCCGTGAAGTATTAGACCAAGCCACTGTATGCTCATCCTCTGTCCACAAGTGTCCACAAGGTCATCAGCTTGAATCTTGTTGATTAGTACTATGATTGTAGTGAATATATAGTATGCGCTGTTGGGAGAGGGTGCTGTATGCTGATCCAGTGTTAGAAATTGAGAAAATTC
Organism: Lepetodrilus galriftensis; assembly: GCA_032361785.1. Taxonomy (NCBI): domain Eukaryota; kingdom Metazoa; phylum Mollusca; class Gastropoda; order Lepetellida; family Lepetodrilidae; genus Lepetodrilus; species Lepetodrilus galriftensis. The sequence goes on along the minus strand of JAUTBZ010160432.1, from coordinate 1,580 downwards.
AGAAATTCAGAAAATAATAAATGGGGTCATTCTTCATAGGCCCAATGGTATAATGGTGGTCACATATGTAATTTGCAGCGGGTCCCATAGATACCATTAACATCGCAGATTTTCAAATGAACCCCTGGATCCCCTTTAATTCGAACACTATCCAAGCTCGTTTGTGAGAGTTTGGAAGTTATGGTATGTTTGTCACATGTACAATGACAGTCAATGTATAGCAAAATATGCCGGATATATGCCTTTACCTATAAATGGAGATAACTTGCTATGCTTATGAATTCATCTTCCTGTCATAGACAAATTTACATTTTGTACAATGCATTAGTTATTTATTGGATACATGTTTGTTATGTGTTGTCATCGTTGAACAAATAATAATGATAACAAAATACTTGAATTATATTCTAATTAGTCCTAATACGTATTAGGACTAATTGGACTGCGGACAAAGACAACTCAAATATTTGTTTTCATCATTGTTATTAAAATAACATTTCTACGTGAAATATATGTGACGTAGACTAGAACCTATTGTCGCAGTATAATATATGTTATATACCTTGGTTCCATCTGGCAGTGTAATTTCCTTCTCGTGTCTCCAGGTTTTCTTAACTCTTCTTTTCCTTATCAATTTACCGTCGGCAGTCTTTACGTAAATCTGAGACGAACAAACGAGCGTAACTACTACTATGTCAATTAATTAATGAAGACAATATATCGGTAACACATGTGTAATGCCGTGTCTAGCTTAGAACTATCTACAAACTGTATTCACAAATAATTATGTATAGAAGCGCTATGATTAATAATGTGCTGTATACGATTTACACCTTACTTCCCGAGGAAGTTATTACATTTTTTCAGTCTCTTGTCTTCCAAAGCTACATACATGTGATACATAAGACCTCGGATAAGCCTACTGTGAGTGTGGCGTGAGGTACGCCTACTACAAACCGTTTTCACTGTTCTGAATACCAAGAATAGCGCGAAAGGACAACTATTTAATTTGAACTGATTGGGAATGTTTTCATCCGCACTGACCGTTTCCTCATCAGAAGCATCATGGTCCCCTGGAATCACCTGACAAATCGCAAACGAAAATGAAATAATTGTTAATATTTATGTAATAATAACACACCGTAGTACATGCTATACTAATGAAGGAAGCTAGTATTCTACAGTACGTGCGCATACCTCTCCGACGACGAGATTCCCATGTTCATCGTAAACCTTTCTGGTTTTCGTGCCAGATTTGTCCTCCTCCAGCAAGTCCCGGTCATCCCGGTCACTCATGGTGCTGGTGGAGTGGAAGCCCTGGTCAGAATCACTGTCAGAGTCACTGTCGTCACTGACTGGCTCACCGCCTAGAACAGTCACAGATTATGTCCGTCACTGTATCTATATGTCTGTCTCTCAGCTCTTTCCCCCTCTCTGTATCCGATTTTCCATATTTCCGTTTGTCATTATGCCATCTTTTCTCTATCTTTTTATGCCCATTCACTCTCTCTCTCTCACTCTCTCTCTCTCTCTCTCTCTCTCTCTCTCTCTCTCTCTCTCTCTCTCTCTCTCTCTCTCTC
>JAUTBZ010160421.1:0-11007 GCA_032361785.1 Lepetodrilus galriftensis | reverse complement strand
ATTTTATTTGGGTTTTGCTTTTTTAGTTTGGAGTTTGATTCCACACCCAAATTTGCTTGATGATTTGTGTTACTCTTCGCTGTTTGGGTCGCAAATTTGACCTCGCCAGCGAGGTACATACACGGCATACATACACGGCATACATACACGGGCATACATACACGGCGTACATGAACGGCATACACAACAGAAAAGAATTAAAAAACGGCCCCAAGGAACCTACTCCATGTAACAGAACGCATCGCTTTTGTGCCCTGCTGGCAGCTACCTATCAAACACAAGTCGTATTCATAAAAAGTAGATATTTATAAAATTCGACTCGCATCAAGGTAGACCAAATATTTTTCTAGCCCCCTTTTGAAGGTTGTTGGACCAGGCTTCCCCCGAGAAGTATATCCTTTCCATCCTCCTAGTCTTGCTATTATCCACGCAGCCCAACTCAGTAGATCTGGTGGATTGTTATTTTTTAATAATTTTGTTCTCCCTTCTAGATTATTGTTTAGCTTTTTAAGGACTACGACTTCTTCTTTGGTAAATACTTCATCAATAGGCTGAGAGTTTTTATTTTCTCTTGCCTTTATTAGCTGTAATACTAAGCTTGCACTTTTCAGTACCATAATTGCCTGTTTTGTTATCGCTGAAAATGTTTTTAGTTTTGTAGATTGCAAAGCAAACCCTTTTTTCTTTACAATTCTAAAAAGCTGTTCGATGTTCCACCTCCACCTATAAAACTCGATTATTTTTCTTGCATCATCAAAGGTTTTTATAGGTCTTGTTGTCCATAGACGCCAAAGGATTGGCTTCTCTCCTTTAGGTAGTTTTTTGTTTACTTCTCGAGCTTCAACTAATGTCAATTTAACATTACCTTTTTCCTTGTTTTCCCAAGTAGTAGGGGGTATCTGTGCTTCTAAGACTCGTAATTCAATTAATGCTTTTCGCTTTTTTCGAATTACTTGTTTACGTGATTTTGACCGATGATTTAATTTTTGCACTTTAAATGTATAGCGACCTAGTATTTCTTTTTTTGATAATACTTCTGATAGTATCACTTTCTTACCATTTACTTTTATGAATCTATTACAGCTACCACGAATGATAAAATCTGTTCTTTCTTCGTGCTTAAGATGATGGAAAATATCAAATGAATCTGCGTCACTATCAAATACAAAAAGAACTTGCTCGGCAGACTCAAGTGTTCGAAGTGAATTTTGCACACCTAACACCCACTTGTAAGCTTCCTTTTCCTTAAACCTTTTATTTCTTCTTTCGAGTTCTTTTTGGCTTTTATTTATGTGATTTCTTTTCCTTCTCATAAAAAGAATAATGTCTGATAATCCTAGTATATGACCATTTTTTTGATTTGCAACTAGATTGACATGAACATGATAACCACGAGTCTTATTGTCGTCTGTATAACCAGCAGATTCTATATCTTTTAAATAGGCAGATTGCTTCTTAAGTGATAAAGTACTTGTATCTCCATAGACAATTAAGCGTTGCCCCTTAACCGACTCTTCCGAAAATTTACAGCTTTTTTCAATTAATTCATCAGCTGTAACTCTTGGGTTTTTTAAAAACCTTTCTATAGCAATAGCTTCGGCATCATTTTTTGCACTCTTTTCAATGATTGTACTTTGACTCGAAGCAAGTCTTCTCTCATATGTAAGCCACACATTTTCAAGGCGCTTATCATTAAAAGCATTTCTTTTCCGGCTGATATAGAAATTTTCATAGCCCGTAGGATTGACACTAATATGGGGAGTATTCATTTCAAGAAATTTTCAAGTAAATTCCAAATATATATAAAAAATACCTAATACTACTTGTGTTGGGAGAGTAGCGTGAACCAATGGACAAAGGATGAAGCACAGAAAATGTCAGAAACAAATTATAGGGAGAAGTATCTTGGTATTGACAACTTTGGTTTTGTTCATGCTAAAAGTGATGTAGTAGATGTTGAAGAATTTGAATTGGATAAAAAGATTGAAGAACAAGTTGTTGATGATTCCTATGTAAAAGTTGACACCACAAGAAAAGAGCTAACTAAAGTAGAGAAAATTCAGTTTGCAATTAGTACGAAAAAATACTTGGCAGTCAGGTTTAATCAAGAAAAAACAATTATTGAACCTCATAGGGTTTTAGACGGCGAATTGATTGCTTTTTGTTATGTGAAGAACGGAGAAGTACCTATCTCTGTTAATAGTATTATGGATTTAAAAATTAAGGATTCGTACTACACGACCAGAGTGATTCGTGAACAAATAAAGAATGTAATACCAATAGCCATAGCTTATCAAAAAACAGTTCGAATGGAGTATACTCGTTCTGCATGGGGTGGAGTTGAAGCTAAGAAAAGCATAAGGACAATTAGAAACATTCAATGCTCACTAAATGCAAAGTCAGAAAAGCATATCGGCGCATTTAAGCTAAACGAAAACCACATAACAGCATATTGCAATTTAAGAAATATGGATAGGACTTTTCATATTGATAGAATTGGAAAAATTGAAATACTTAACCTGTAAAGGCCTACACACAACAATACGTATGACATCATCCTCCGCTATCGCTACGGACACTGCATACGTTTGACCGTTCTCGGTCATTAAAACTAAATAAAATTAACATCAATGGGATTCTTTAGTAAATTTAGAAAACAAGATAAATCAAAGAAATCTATAGAGTTAGCGCACACAAACCGACGCAAATTACGCGAATTATGCACGTCTAACATACACGTCTAAAATTGTGAATTAACCGTTATTCGCCAAGCGGGGGAAACCTTTTTATGCAATATGTTATACGCACTCAGAGCGTTCTTTGTGCAACGCGACTATAAATTTTAATTGAGGAGTCTCTTTTATTTTGTCTAAAAGCATGTTTTGATGTTTGAGTGAATGTTCCTCTTCTCTATTTTCATAAATAGCCTATTGTCCATTTACCAAATTTATTATAAACACCATCTATTTTCCATTTCTTGTTGTTTCTTACAATGGTAAAACGATACTGGAAATCTAATGAATCTTCCGTGAATAAATAAAGCTTATTCTTGCTTACCTGGTCTGCATCAATAATTTGATGTGTAGCATAACTAAAATTTGGTCCACCAGAAATAGTTCCTCGTATTTTATGATTTTTTTCGGTGCAGTATTCTTTAAAAAGCATTAGACTATCCTGTTCCGCTTTTTCACTAAAATCCCCTTTTGTACTTTTTTCCCATATCGTCATCGCCTTAAAAAAGGATTGTAATATTATTTCTGCTGCAAAGCGATCGTCTTTATTGATGGTTCCTTTCTTTAATAATAATCTTTGGTTACTTCTAAATTTATCGATTTGTTTCTTTGAAAAATCTTTGCTTAAAATATTTAAGAAAGGATTAGTTGATATAGCTTGTAAGCCTTCAAAAGTAACTTTAGTATCATCAATCCTTAGCGTGTTTAAATTAGGTATTTCAGCTAAGTATTTTAAAGTATCGTCATTGACCTTAGTAGAACAAGCAGAAATGCTTTTTATTTTTTTGTGGGTTTTAAAATAAGAAAATCCTTTACCCGTAATATTTGCTTTTGTTATCCATAGGTAGGATAATTCAGGTAGTTGGGATAGGTATTCTAAGGATTGGTCTGTAATATCGGTATTGTCAAAAGTGACATTAACAAGATTCGAAAGTTCACACAATTCCTTTACATCATCATCCGAAAGGGGGGAATTCCTGACCACAAATCCAACAATATTTTTAATCTGTGAAAGCTGTCTGATTTCTTCTTTGCTAACAGACTGATTGATTATTTCGAAAGTCCTTTCTTTTTTTATTTTTTTGAAATCAAACATTTGTAAGCTAATTTAGGCTCGGTTTAACAAATTCTATTGGGCAAGTTAGGCAAAAAATCCATACTGCTTTTTTAGGAGATGTACAGGGTGTGTATAACATATTGCACAGCTTGCCTCTGGCAGACAGGCGTGCACGTCTAAATTAGCGTCCCGTACAGCCGTCGGGACCGTCAAAATGTACTCGTCTAGCGTGTACAAACCGACGCGAATTACGCATGTCTAAAATTATGAATTAACCGTTATTCTTTGTGGGGTAAAATACTTTTTGTGCAATATGTTATACCGTGATTAAGCCCTACGGGCAGTTTAGATTATTTTTATTAACTTAGCGGTTAATAAACGTTTGCAATGCGTTTGTAAACGCTTAATTATCCGTTTGTAAGCGTTTACAAGCGTTTAATAACGGCTTGTCTACTGTTTTGATTAGGTTTTTTCTGCTTTCGCAAAATGGGAAAAAACGGAAGTTGTATATTGGGATGGTGGGCTTGTAGGTGAGTTGTCACTCATTAATGAAAATGAAAAAAATATTTTTACATACTATTTTATTGTTAATGCTTCAAAACTGTTTTGGGCAATATTCAAGTATTGACACACTATACTATCCAAATCAACAAATTGAACGAATAGTAATGAAATTAGAAGGTGATACTATCACAATTCAGAAAAGGTACTATTCACAATATCTAAAATTAGAAAACAGTGTTTTTCAATTGGGAGATAAGAAAGCAGATAAAATTGAGTCTATAGAGACTTATATTAATTGGGGACAAAATGGATTAATGCAAGAAGGGTATTCCGAGTATTGGTATGAAAACGGGAATAAACGTTTAGAAGTAGTTTATTCGAGAAAAAAAGGAGATAAGTATATCAACCAATGGGAATTAAATTCAAATCAAATATTAAAATCAGGGAACGGAATATATACTCAATTAGATATAGGAATAAATGGATTGGATAGTCTCGTCTATGAAGTTAGGGATAGTATTTTTCACGGGAAATCAAAACGATACGCGAAGAACAAAAAAGGAGAGTATTATTTAAGAACAGTTCGGAACTTTGAAAAGAATAAACCAATTGGAACAAAAGAAACTTATAATTCTGAAGGTAGATTATTAATCCAAGAAGAATATTTAGACAGTCCAAATTCAATTATGTTCAAAAGTTTTTATGAAAACGGTAAATTGAAAGAATCAGGAATTATCCTAAGAAACATGAAAAGTGAAATTTGGAGATATTATTTGGGAAGTGGCAAAATTGAAAAAGAAATTGAATATCTAGATGGTTATTACTGTGGTAAATACAAGGAGTATTATGCCAATGGAATTGTCAAAGCTGATGGGGATTATAATGTCATCGTAGAAGAAAGAGAAGTAAATCTTATAGATATTGAAACTTTTGAAGAAACGAAATCCATCAAAAAAGATAAGTTCTCAGTAAAAAATGGGGAATGGATTTATTATAAAGATGAAGGGGAGATAGAAAAGATTGAATTATATGAAAATGGAAAATTGAAATAAACGAGTGACAACAATGCATAGCACACCATATCTGCCTATCGGCAGGCTACGGATGGCTATGCTTGGACGTTAGAGTCAGTGGCAATTAAAAAAACGAATGAAAATACCGAAAATAAAAGGAATAATAGACCGTAGAATTCTCATCAATTATCAAATTGACAAAGAAGTCTTGGAAAACTATTTGCCTAAACCCTTCAAGCCGAAATTAATAAACGGAAAAGGAATTGCTGGGATTTGTTTGATTAGACTTAAAGAAATTCGACCGAAAGGATTACCAAAACAAATCGGAATATCATCTGAAAACGGAGCGCATAGAATTGCAGTTGAATGGGAAGAAAATGGAGAACTTAAAGAAGGAGTTTATATACCAAGAAGAGATACTTCTTCAAAATTGAACTCGTTAGCAGGTGGAACAATTTTCCCAGGCATTCATCATTTCGCAAAATTTACGGTTGAAGAAAAGAATGGGAATTATGAAGTTAGTTTTATAAGTGAAGATGACACCTCATTATCAATAAAAGCAAAGGAAACCAAAAATTGGAATACGGAAAGTGTATTTGATAACTTAGAATGTGTTTCAGACTTTTTCGAAAAAGGTTCAGTTGGATATTCACCTGATAAAAATAACTTTGAAGGACTTGAACTTAAAGCGTATAATTGGAAAATGTCAATATTAGAAGTTGAAGAAGTTAAATCGAGTTTTTTTGATAACGAAAACATTTTCCCAAAAGGTTCGGTTAAATTTGACAATGCGCTCTTAATGAAAGATATTGAGCACGAATGGATTGGATTGAAAAAAATAAAAGCCCATAATAAAGTGTAAAAAGAATAAGGGCTTTAGTGCTTAATTCAAAGTTCCGTTTTTCGTAAAAAAACAAAAAATTAGCAGGTTAGATTATTTTTATTAACTTAGCCATTAATAAACGTTTACATACGTTTGTAAACGTTTAGTTATCCGTTTACAAGCGTTTAATAACGGCTTGACTACTGTTTTAATTAGGATTTTTCTGCTTTCACAAAAAATGCAAAAAGTGGAAGTTGTATATTGAGATGGTGGGTTTATAGGTAAGTTGGATGTAATAAAACAATTTCTAGCAATTTGTTTCACCAAAATCAGTAAGAACAAATCAAAGGATAAATTAATTTGCTAAAAAAATGTTCAATAAAATCACTAAGGAAAAGCACTATCAGTTACTACAAACCAATGAATTGTACAAAAGCATTTGGACTCAAATTGAGTACATTGAAGATTATTTGCTTCCTTTTATTTCTCTTGACGAAATCTATCCAGAGTTAAGCATTTTAGTTCATTTTGGTTTAGAGTCGAAAAGAATAACAGATAAATATTTTTTCTATAAAGTCATTAACTGTTTAGGTAAAATCACAAAGTTAATAGAAGAAAAATGTAGGCATTTTCATCACAATAATTTAGATTTATCTGAAGAAAAATCAAAACAAATAATATCCAAATTAACTTCTATAATCAATAAGTATGAAGTAGAATTGGATGATGTGACAGGTAAAGCTGATTTTAATGGGCGAATTTTACCTATTATTCAAACCATTGAAGACAGAAACCCTATGCTTTTTCACTGGAACTTAGTAAGGCTTGAATTTGCTGCATCAATTGTCTTAAGCACTAAAAGGTACTATCAAGGTATTATTTCATCATTAAAAGACAACCTGGAATTAAATCCGAAATTCAAAGAATCTAATTTAGTGAATATACTGATTAAGTCTTGTAAGAAGATACAAGGTTTAGCGAAAGCCATTGATCAGGATGAAAAAAGCAGAACAGCAGTGCTTTCTTCATTCATCGATAATTTTTTCATTGCGAAGGATGAATCAAGCTGGGGAGTTTCTCAATCTTCAATAAAAATAGGCGAACCAGATATTAAGATTGAAAACACTAGTGGCGAAGTAATATCTATTGTTGAAGGAATTAATTTGTCCTATTTTGATAAGAAAATAATAAAAGAGCATATTGATAAGATTTATGGATACGATGCCAATGGAAGTGAATTTAACTTTTTTATTGTTTTCTACACGGGCACAAATTTTGAGAAATCGTGGGAAACCTATAAGATAAAGATCAAAAAATTAGAGCTAAGGTTTCCAATTGCTAAATTAGAGCAATTAGAGTTTCAACAAAAAAATGGATTGGTTAAAATTTGTAAATCAGAACACTTTAATTCTAGTAGTAGCATGTACCATATCTATTTAAAAATGACAAATTAATTTAAACAAGCTCTCCAAATTGGGTAGAGCAGACACAGAAGCCCATATTTTACAGACTGCATGTCAGATTGTATAATGGGTTCAAATTTTATCACTGCGAAACAAAAAAAATAACATGGGGTATCGTTCAAGGTTGAGCATAGGTGGTGTGGAAGTCTTTACCAACCAAGGAGTACTGTGCCCTTTACTATTATCGGTTTTTGTCTCAAGCGATTTGATTACTGCCCCAAAATTGGGTACAGAGTCTTTGGGTATAGCCAAATATGTCAGTACTGTAAATGACATTAAAGAAAGATTAGATGCGATGGGGTTTTACTTAAACAGAGCAAAGGAAGCTTTTACAAAAAACAGACAAGAATTTGATATTTGGAAAATAGAAAATGGAATGAATTTGGATCAAGCCGATAATTTTTCAGATTTTTCAAATTCAATTAAGGCGATTCTAACCGATTCTATAGGAAGCCATAGAAGCGATTCGTTGGAATATTTACAACTCAATGGTTTGGACAGTTTTCCTCATGATTTTGATCCTAGAATATTATTAAGGGTTTTTGTCGAAGTCTCTAACCCAAACGATCCTATTGAATATGATTTTAGTGAAATACTCGAAGATATAGGTGATTGTGCAGATAGTGTGTACGAAGACACCTTAGAGCATTTAATAGATGGGTATGAAATAGGAGAGAAGATAATTATTCTCACTGAGGGGTCTTCGGATATTTTTATCCTAAAACAAGCCATACACTTACTATTTCCACACCTTGAAACCTTCTATACATTTATGGATTTTAATGCCTCTAATTCATCTGGAAGTGCATCATCGTTGGTTGCAACTGTTAAATCCTTTGTAGGAGCAAATTTAAGGATTAAAGTTATTGCACTATTTGACAATGATACAGCCGGGGAAGTTGCAATAAAAGGACTAAAAAAGACAGTTATTCCAAATAATATAAAAATTATGCAATTCCCCCCTTTAACTGTACTAGAAAATTACCCTACAATTGGGCCTTCTGGTGTTATTCAAAATATGAATATTAACGGTTTAGCTGGAAGTATTGAAATGTATTTGGGAAATGACAGTTTAAAAAAAGATGGGGAGCTAATTCCAATACAGTGGAAAGGCTATGATTCAAGTTTAAAAAAATACCAAGGTGTAATAATTGACAAGCAATATGTCCAAAATAAATACCAAGAAAATATTAAGGCTTGTGAAAGAGATGCTTCTCGAATCAACGATTTTGATTGGAGTGGGCTACAAGAACTATTAAAAATGGTAATCAATGCTTTTGATGAATAGAACTACATCCAACAATACGTATGACACCACCCTTCGCTATCGCTGCGGACGGATGCATACGTTAGACGTTATCAGTAAGCACAAGAAAAAATGACAAACCTCAATAAGACATATCATAAAGGAAAATACAGAGGAGGCGAATGGGCTAAACACCTACGACCATTTCTTAAAAGATTAGGAAATAAGCGATTCCGAAAAGTCGCAGTAACTATAGACGAAGATGGATTGGAAAAATATATAAAATCAACTAAAAAGAAAAAGAGAAAAAGAATAAAAGCAAAAATCACAGTCAAATTATTCGGGGATCGTAAGTATTCATATTACAAGACATACAGAACTACAAAAGACTTAGAGAACGCAATTAAAAGACCAAATGTCGTTAATTATTCTATTATAAGCAAGCCAGACGATAGATACAAAAACACAACACTAATTTAGATGTGTAGTTAGATGTGCATAATTCGTGTAATTCTCGTCGGTTTGTACACGCTAGACGAGTACATTTTGACGCTAATTGCGCTAATCTAGATGTGTACGTTAGACGTGCATAATTCGCGTAATTCGCGTCAGTTCGTACACGCTAGACGAGTACATTTTGACGCTAATTACGCTAATCTAGATGTGTACGCTAGGGGTATAATTCGTAATTAGTGTAATTTGATCAATTCAATTGGCTTTATCGCAAACAAAAAAAGGCTGCCTTTTGCAAGGCAGCCTTTTGTTCTTCAAACAAAATTTTATTGAATTCTTAACTTCACTGTTTCTCCAATCCAACACTTAACTTTGACAGATTGGCCTACTTTAATACCCCGCATATGTGCTTCTCATTTTTCTGGAAAGTGCTTGCGATAGCTAGAAATCTTTTTGCTAGCTTGGCTAGCGACACTAGAGTCGATATTCTTGGCATGAGACCATTTGTCTACTGCAGCGATGATAGCGAGACGAGCATTAAAAGCATCTCCACAATTCTTACTAGTCTTTGCATATAAGTCACCGATCAACATATAAGGTTGTCCCCAACCAGAACGCATCTTGGCTGCTTTAAGCGCATTTGCCCGAGCTTTAGAATATTGTCCAAGCTTACGACCTTCAATAGAAGCTAAAGAGAATTAGTAACCTGCTTTTTTGTTTTGGTCACTTTCTGCAGAAATAGCTTCTTGATATTTGGCAGCAGCTTCTCTGAATTTCTTTTGCTTATACAAATCTCGAGCAATAACTCCAGGGTTGTTCGCGTCATAGTCTGCTTGTCTTTGCGCATTGATGGCACCAGCTTTAGCATCATATTTTGCCGCAAGGTTAGCGATGTCAGCCTCCTCTTTTGTGCAACCATGCTGAATTAATGCTTTGTATGTGCTTTTGATTAAGTCATAGTTTTCTGGGTCTGCATTATAGGCAGGCATTAGTTTAGCTTTGAAATAATCACAGTCAAAGATGTATTCTTCGATTGTTACAAAAGCCGTTTTGGTATCGTCTTTAGCTTTTTGATAATCCGCAGCTTGAGCTTTGTTGTTAGCAATATTGTAATCTGCGATATCCATCATCTTTTGATAAGCAGCTCGTGCTTGCTCCTTCGTTACTTGTTTTTCTGGAAACAAGTACAAGATAGATTGAGTCAAAGGATAGAATACAATGAATTCTGTGCTATTGCCACCGACTTCCATCGCTTTCATGCCAGCGTCATAGATTTCGTTTCTTTGCGCATTGACTGTATATAATAAGTCATAAGCTTTACGGCCGTAGGCATAACTAGCTTCTTTAGGATAGCACTGAGCCATTTGGTCGTAGATTGACTTTATTTTGCTCGCATAAGCCTCTTTCTTAGTTGCATCTTGCTCCTCCGTGAAAAAGCTTTTATAGATTTCAACACCGTCTAAGTATTGAGTCGAGCGTTTACCGTCAGCTGCAGGAGCCATAGAATAAGCAACTTCCCATTTAGGAAAAGCAGCTTTCATGTCGCCTTTCTTGAAAGCCTGTCTGTACAGTACGTGTGCTGTTTCTGCTTTGTCGTTGTCGCCAGACTCTGCGAATGTGCCACATTGAGCAAAAGTCTGCGCCCATCCTGTCAGCAGGAAGAAGGCGATTAATAACAATCCTTTTTTCGTCTTTGTCATCTTTAGTAGTATTTTT
>JAUTBZ010160410.1:0-11010 GCA_032361785.1 Lepetodrilus galriftensis | reverse complement strand
TTGACAGTCTTGGACGCACATTCTGGACAGGGGGCTGCTCCTTTCTAGTTGTTCTGTCTGTACTTTCTGTCCGACGCTCCCGCAGCGACGTTAAACTCCATATTCACTCACTCGCTGTCCGACGCATGCGCAGTCATCAAGGATCAACACCGCAGTGTAACTAAGCATGCGTAGGACAGAAAGTACAGGCAGAACAGCTAGAAAGGATCAGCCCCCTGTCCAGAATGTGCGTCCAAGACTGTCAATGGAACATCAACTAGATAAGAGCTCTCTTCCTGTTGTTCATAGGAAAGGGGAATAATTCTCTTCAGAGCAATACATTTTAAAAATCTTTTTGGTTCAGATCCACTTTCAAGATTCTTTCACTTATATCACAACTTGTAAGTTTAGGGCAGGAGGAAACCTGTTTTGGTCCCCATGGTGACTTAAATTTGCATTTGGCACCAATATTTCACTTATTTTCAGTTTTTGGCTCCTTGTTAAAATGTTCAACTTTAAGACCCGCTGGTACTGACAAGAGTCACAGACGATAACTGCATTGCCACGTTATAGTCGGCACATCCTACCAATATCAATTCAATTCAATTCTTTATTGCATGTAAGGCCAGTGGCCCATATACAGTAATACATGTTATGATGTACATTTCAATGTATTTAAATAGCAAGAGCAATATCGAGGACAGTACATTGGAATACTCTCCTAACGATGTTTTGTCTACCTTTGGATCCATGTCTCTGTAAACACAACTTTATGGAAATTCTCTGGCATTCTGGCCTTGCGTCTCTGCTGGAGTGGCTATTGGTAATGCATTTCTGTGGTTGAGAAAACCTGGCAGATAGGTTAATGATCGTTCAGACCTGCTGTTTGTCATTCGCTTGATTACACTTTTATAGGAATGACCCTTGGAGCCGTGGAACCCATGCTGGGATTCCGATGTGCGGTGCATTACTTTTTTTGCTGTTAAAGATGTAACCTTGGGAGGTATGGATGTCGCAGACTCGGCGAAGATATAATGTGATGCACCATATTTGAATTAAAATGATATTATTATATTTGTTTTTGCTTTTAAAGACGAAACCTTGGTGAATATGGATGTCGCAGGTTGGCGTAGATAAATGTGATGCACTTGGAACCATGCAAGCGTATTTGAAGCGAGACAGTATTCTTTAAAAAATGTTTTTAAAAACTTGGTCAATGTGATGAATACTGAAAATATGGATGCCGCAGACCGGTCAGAGAATATAATGTGATGCTCTTGCAGTCATGCTAATCCGTATTTGAATTAACACAGCATTTCTATTTCTTTTTGCTTTTAAAGACGGATGTTGCAGGCTAGTCGTAGATATATGTGATGCTCTTGGGAGTTATGCAACCATATTTGAATTAAAACAATATTATTATTTTTATTTAAAAAAAAAAGACATAACCTTTGTGAATACGGATGTCGTAGGCGGGTCGTAGATATCTCTGAGTATCTTGGAGCTGTGCAACTATTTGAAGTGAAGTGATATTCTTTTATTTTTTAATTTAATCTTTTTACATTTATTTTTGCTTTTAAAGACGTAACCGTGGTGAATACAGATGTGGCAGGTCGGTCGTAGCTATCTCTGACGCGCTGTTCATCACGCGGATGAGTTCACCGCTGTGGCAGGAACTGAGAGTTCCGTCAGATCTGTCTGACTGGCATTCCGCAATCTGATGACACTTCGCTCTGGAGCGGAGGCTTGTTCAGTGACGGAGAGATAGTGCCTGTCTGAGTGATCAACATCTGGCACATATAGAAAGAGAAATAATGCATAAACATTTTGTTAAATGATTGCCAATGAACGTGACACTTTGCCGCCAGTGGGTGTGGATGCAGTGGGTGTGGATGCAGTGGGTGTGGATGCAGTGAGTGTGGATGCAGTGAGTGTGGATACAATGACTGGATGCAATGACTGTGGAACCAGTGAGTGTGGAACCAGTGAGTGTGGATGCAGTGAGTGTGGATACAATGACTGGATGCAATGACTGTGGAACCAGTGAGTGTGGATGCAGTGAGTGCGGATGCAGTGGATGCAGTGGGTGTGGATGCAGTGTGTGTGGATGCAGTGAGTGTGGATGCAGTGAGTGTGGATGCAGTGACTGTGGAAGGGCAGTGACAGATTGTTGGACTTCAGAGCTAAAAGTCCCGAGTTCGAAACCATCCCTGTGACTTGGCTCAGAAATTGCAACATATTTTGAGTATGACTTCATTGCTCGAGCTCGTTTTTATGGGGATTTGTGAACAAAACGATGAGTCGAACATGAAAGCATACTCAAAAGGGTTACATAATCTTGTGGCCTGGTGTCCGTATTTTTAGATGACAGAAATTACCTTTCCAATGGAGCCATCATGGCATGATAGGGGAGAACTGTGCACTTTCTATCCAGTTACTTCTGGAGAGCTGAAGGTAGAGCATTTCATTGGCTCCTTTCATTTACATATAATACAAATCAATATAATTTGTATTTATAGTTTTTACTTTCACCGCTTGAGACTATGACTAGTCTACATAATCCGCTAATTCAGCAATTCCTTTATTAATACAACACAAATGAATATAATTAATATTTAAATTATTTACTTTCATCCTCTGAGACTATGAATAGTCTATGTAGAGCACTATTTTAATCGATCAATCTCCTGTAGCCCCCATAGGATGCACAGTGTGCACTGTTCTACTAGTGCAATTAGGATCTTTAGTGCATCAGTACTAACCGTCCTCTGCAACACAATGCCACAGGTGTTGTGGGTTTTAATCTGCTGGAAGCTGACAAGCTGTATGAGAGAAATACTTTTTAAAGCAGAGCTCTGTAAAGCCTAATTTAAACAACAACCAAGAAAATCCAATCGAACAAGCAAAAACGACAACCATGTATCACAAAAGGAAGCCCGTTCAATTTTCTTGCAGTTGAATCCAACCGAAGAATTTTCTTTAAAGAATATTTATTTGAAAACTTCCGGGATTCAACAGATGATGCTCCATGTGGGTGAACTATCTGACATTGAGAGTATGTTGTGTTACGGCCAGTGAAGAAAAATTAATCCATTATTAATTCTAATTCATGTTTGTATAATAGCCAGGTAATGCATTCATCTAGTTTGAAATTGCCTCGGGGATATCTGTGTCATACGATACCTGAAGTTGTCGGCTTTATAGTGAGCTCCTGGCTTCCTGTGAGCTGTATGTATGTAGTAGCCCTATATTGTGTCTGCAGTATAGCGGCTACTCCCCAGGGAGTTGAGAAGGTGAATTGAGTGCACATTGATCCATTGACTGGAGTAATAATGTAGCGTTATGAGCTATTTTTCAAGCAATATATGAATGTGCACATTATTATTATTTTATTTTTTATTATTTATTATTATTATATTATTATTATTATTTATTATTATTATTATTATTACTACGGTAGGTAGTGAGCTTACTGCTTATTGTAAGCTGTATAAAATTATGTGTAGTATCCTAGTGTTGTATCGTCGCAAATAGGTGAAAGATTCCCGTGCGACGTTAAACTCCATATTCACTCACTCACCTAGTGTCGTATCGGCATTTGTCGGCTTTAGTGAGCTCACGCGTTCTTTTAAGCTGTATATGTAGTGAACTACCAGAAGCACAAACTTCCGTCAGCTTTTTCACACACGCTAGTGTAGTTTTACAAGACTGAACTGCTTGGCTGTCTCTTGGAGGAGGAATTGATGTCATGAGTTAAGACCACCAGCAACTAGAGATCATCCATCACGTTTGGGAATTTACGTAAAACGTTGCGAACTCTTTTGATGCGTCGTGGTTTTTAGTACATAACTAATTAGATGATTGCTTTTGAATGTTGCTCATGTTGCTAGTGTTATTGATGTTACTGGTGTGTGTTTCATGTGTTACTAGTTTCAGTTACTGATGTCAGAATAGTTACATTTACTAAGGGGTTACTAGGTTCAGTGTCGTCACCTATGGGTGAAATATTCCTGGTGCGACATAACACATTAATTCATTCATTCATACTAAGTTCAATTACTGATGTCACTAGATTCACTTACTGTTGCTACTGTTACTGATATTTCAGGTGTTACTTGTTTCAGTTACTGGTGACACTTCCTGGTGGTACTAGCTTCAGTTACTTCTGTTACTAGTTTCCGGTCCTGATGTTATAGATGTTACTACCATAATTTCAGTTATTAGTGTTACTCCTGTGAAGTTAAATGGAAGCACACAAACTGTATATAAGGGGAATGGGTTATAAGGGGAATGGGTTATAAGGGGCATGGGTTATCATGAGTTATGCTATCTTCAGGTCCTGATGTTGTAGACATCAGTTATTAGTGTTACTCATATGAAGTTCAATGGAAGCACAAAAACAGAATGCCCAGCTGTGTGTATGAGAGATGGGAACATGGGTTATTAGGGGCATGGGTTATCATGGGTTATGCCATCTTCAGGTCCCTAGGTCTCCCACTTGCTGTCACTGAGTGTGAGTGAGTGAATATGGAGTTTAACGTAGCTGCGGGAATCCTGAGTGATAGGAGCGCTAACGGCAATGTGTGCCAATCTACAGAAAGATAGCACCTGTTGTCAGGATGTTTGTTCTGAGGCATTGACTGTAAATTTATCTACTTATCACAGGTTCCTCTCCCAATACAGTCATACCGCCGACGAGATAATTGAAATTCTATGTTCTAAATGACATGTCTACAACCCCCCTCGATGTGTACGTGTTTACAACTTTGGATATTACAATGTATTAAGCTTGTTGAGACTTTCGACCCTGTTTTCAATTGGACTTGTATTTTTTTTAAGACAAGATATGACAAGTTGATTGATTTTCGATAGGTTTTTACTGCAACAGAAGCGAATCTGTGATAGGGACGACATAAAATCTATACGCTATTCCTTTTGTGTGTCTTGTGGTCCTGTGATAAATTGATCTTGTTTTGTCTGGACTTATCAGACTTTGCGGACTTATCAGACTTGTGATAGGGCATCCACTTATGAATTGATAACAGCGATACTAACTAGCATAAACACGGATCTATTCTTTGTGGTGTTGATCGTACAATCACTTTATAGGTTTTCATGGACACTGGAACACATGACAATCGGGGACACATGGCAATCAGATGACCGGGAGGATTCTCGAGGGAAGGGGGGCTGCCCCCCCAGGGTGAAGATTGTATTGTTGACACAGCAAGGACAGGCAAAGAAGAGGGGGTGATAAGACAATTCGGGGAATGTTTGCGCTCAGTAATAAACCCCTGCATCGATTCATATTCGTCCACAGGAACGTTGCTGGTTGACTTTACTTTGCGGGTGTCTGTCGTAGGATATCAGCACCTTCCCTGGGGGCCATGGCAAAGGAAATTATGATTAGATTTGAGGGTTTACCTGGATAATGTGGTAAAGACCGACTGTGTTGTTACAGAGACGGTGTGGGGGGTGGGGAGGGGGGTGTCAATACATGCCACATCACCCTGACATTTCCCCGAAGAGATTCCTCTGTGTTGTTTACACTAATAAAAAGAAATTTCATACTACGTCTGACCCGTAGTCGATGTAATTACGTTAGCAAAAATGTGTCCTGTGTGTAAACTGATATAGATGAAGGGTTATGCACTGAGGGAAGGTAAAAGTAAGTTCAGGACAATTATGTAAATAGGGGATTTTTTTCTTATATAAGTCAATAATGTGGATGGTAGTCAATTTACTTGTTAATTCAAGCTGTTTCAGGTATTCCCAAGATGGTTGAAAAAATGGATATTGTTATGAAAATTTGTTATATTTTTTTTGCAACTATGCTACACTCCATAATCATTCAGGATGCTAGCAACTTTACATTATGACTTGAATTTATTGTTCAAAATTATTACCAAATTAAATTCATAGGTGTCTGGTTGTAATAATTGCATTAGGAAGATACAAGTAATGTCTGAACTCACTTGAACATACTTACCAACATGTAAAGCGTACTGAATAGTCAATAATAATATTTGTTCCTTGATATTTACCATCTATACTAACTGTAGTATAAGTAAATATTAGCTGTCATGTGTGGGTGGAAAGCTTCCCGCTGTGACATGAAATATTAATTCACTCACTCACTTTGACATTCACATGTCCATATTCATCATATAGACAACGTTGACATTTTTGTTTACCAACATACCTTTATGCCAACATATCCTACAGTCGGTACTCACATGTCACAACATTCACGTAATTTGACTCGGATAAGACAATTTATGAGCCGGTACTGTAAGTATATGTAAAACAAACATAATAAGAATTTCCCTCGGGAAGCCAAGAATTGTCTCTGGTGTGCCAGTACTTCAGTTCCCCATGACTACGCGACTACGTGAACCCATGTGAACCCATGTGTATGATTTGCAGCCTGTTCCGGTATGTTACAAGCAACGGGCACAACAATACTCTGGAAGTACCGTAGTTCTTGCACTGCCTTGCCATCTGGGATACACCGCCACACACACGCAAGCACATAACTTAGACAAGCAATCCCTTTACGCAAGTCTTACGTCACAATTTTTTCAAATGAGTGCTGTCAACGGTACGCATATTATTGGTGAGGTTTTGTCTGCAGTGTGTCGATGGATAGAACATCGTTTTGAGATGAAGACCAAGCTCAGTGTCACAGTATTGGATTGCCGGTTGTATAACAGAATATTTGTGGTGGAATTTAGCATGGGAAATCTTTCATTAAATTTAATGTTTTTACAATCGGATAATCATGATAACATTTATGTAAATGTCTATAATGAGCCTATGTTGGTGTAATAAATATGACAAGATTTGTGCATGAATATTGTGTTTTCAATATGGCCATATTCTCAATCAAATGTGTCAAATGTGTCGGGATATGTACAATTATAACTAAACATCAAATTAGATTTTTAATTACCAATTAGCATTAGTTTGCTAATTTTCCTGAATATTTTAATTTAATCATTGCACGAAATCTTTACCCAATGTTTCAAGTGTCCATGCTTGGCGTCACATTTCGACCAATCTAGAAGTTACGACATTGTGTCAAAGTTTGCCGTTAGTTCTTCAGCGGCTGATATTATTGGTGTACACCAAGCATTGTCATCTGTGGTGTACTTGTACTTAGAGCTGTGTTTAGTTGGCATCTGGAGCCACCTTCATGTTATATATATCCTATTGATATGGTAATTGTTCTGCTCTTGGACTGGCGCTATGTCTGACTTTTCAGCTACATTCTCCGTACTGCTGTCTTCATTTGGTGATTCATGTCTACGTTTCAGGACATGGGCGTAATTATAGTCATGGCATAAATCGAGGTTTATGTCATTTCCTGCTATATATAGTAAAAGCCTGATTTAGACCCCGACTACAATACAACCCTTTTGATAAATGCAGATCAGGTGCTTGTTTTTTGGCATATTTATTCAGTAACATAAATCGAGGTTTACGTCATTTCCCGATGTAGTAAGAGCAAGGTGTAACTCTGATTTAGGCCAGACTACAGTACGACCCGTTCACGAAACACAGACCAGGTGCTTGTTTTGTAGCAGATTTATTCAGTAACTTGCGAACGATATCTGGTTTACACAGTCGTCTACTGTCAGACACATTTATTAGGATAATTATGTTATCTGTTATCTCTGTCGCCGTCCATCAACAGCGGACTAGATCTTTGTGCCAGAGTTGTAGTATACTGTTCATTGGCTGGGATTTCGTCAATGTGAAATAACACTACTAACTGTTTTCTTTATTGTTTTAACCTTCTGCATCCTGGAGGCGACTTGAGATGCTTGATGTATAGTGAATTGATTTTGATTAATTGAGCAAGTAATGGTTAAATAGATTGGTCTAGGGTTAAATGTTAACAGACCCAGGGATTGTTTTCCACTAACATCACAATTGTCTGTTGTCATGCCTGTTAATGCTGTTAGTATTTGGCTCTAGTATGTTAGTATTTTCCTTTAGTATGAAGGAGGTTAAAATTGATGTGGCAATAGTGAGCAGTGCTGTAGTTGATGAGCCAAATAGACCCAAATCTAACAACAATCCACAATCGAGTTGGAATCTTTCCAAAATATTGATTTTGTCATTTCTTGTTTTAATTTATTATGTAATAAAAATAAAATTCAAGACATTTGCAAGGACAAGCAACCAGATGGTTGTCGGGAGAAGTATGGTTGGCTCGGCTGTTCCGAGATCACGTGCAGCTCAGGTCACATGGGTGCAGGTCACGAGGCTGTAGCACAATACGGTGAAGGGCGAGGCCACAATTGAGGTAATAATGGTAATGGAATAATTCTGGCTCCATCAATACTCGCCCCGTGTTCCTGGCTCTGTAAATACATGCCCTGTGTTTCCGCAAGTGCACGACAATAATACAATTCCATGCACATTTCAATTTTCACCAACTGGTTATAAAGTTTGAACGTAATGTGTATGCACATGGCTGAATCTGTTAAGAGCCCTACGGTGTGTTTGAATGCAAATGGATTACGACAAGATGCCTTGCAGAGAAACTTAATATTTCTTCATTTTCTTGGATGGAATTGCTCGGTGAATTTTATGGCGGAGAATCGATATTTCATAGCGATTTCAAAGAATTATTTCAAAGAATTTCGGAATTCAGTTGATGTTCTTAAAAGTCTTGTTAAGATTTAATACAAAAAATATTGAACAAAGGTATTTTTCTTCCTAGTTGTTAGCGTCGTGCCAAGGTTTTTACCTTGTGACAGATGAAGGCTAATGACGTGGATCCCACGCAAAAATTAGTATTACTGTCAATGGATTTGTCAACTCGAGGACCGACATTTTGTACCCCACAGTGTAGCCTATTTTTAGCGGAACAACAGAAATTAGCATGTACCATGGACCGAGTCCAGTTTTGAAGTCTCTCGTGGCTGGAAACCGAGGCAGACATTGTCCTTAGCTTTGACAAGCAATCTCTGGGAATTGGAGTGGCGATATCGATGTGTGGTCATCCCCATGCCGTGCCCGTCCTGCATCGATCCCGCGAGAGATTGTCGCGGCTCGTTCCCGAAGACGTTCGTTCCCCGTTGGCGTTCCCCCGTGGGCTGGCAGGACAAA
Source organism: Lepetodrilus galriftensis (assembly GCA_032361785.1). Classification (NCBI taxonomy): domain Eukaryota; kingdom Metazoa; phylum Mollusca; class Gastropoda; order Lepetellida; family Lepetodrilidae; genus Lepetodrilus; species Lepetodrilus galriftensis. The sequence goes on along the minus strand of JAUTBZ010160410.1, from coordinate 1,911 downwards.
CAAGGCAGGGATCTCTCCCACCTATTGATTGATGTCCATTAGAGCTGGTTTTGGGTCGTACCTGATCCGCGGGTCCTCATGATTGCTTCATTAATTGATTCGGGGATACTTTATACGTTTCTTACGTTGTTTGACGGCCATCCGGAGTCTTGAGCGTCCTCGGTTACGCAGGAGTTTCTCCTGTCAATGGAATTGTCCTGGAATTCAATACGTTGTTGGTGTTTTTATGTCGCAGATTGTAAAAAGGATGATTTGCGATGATCCTGGCAATAAGAATGTAGAGATGTGTGTGTGTGTGTGTGTGTGTCTGTGTGTGTGTGTGTGTGTGTGTACTCTCACACAACACATGTTAAGACATTCCTGTATACAATGCTCTATGTAAGGCAGTGGGTCAGAGCGTGTGTGTCTCGGCAGGTGATCTCTGAGATTGGTCGGCATTTTCTCTGCCACCTCCGCACCTACATACGAAGATATCTTAACCTATGATTACCTAGCTCCCAAACAGAATTCAGCCTCTGCCTGTACAATCAGCTAAAGAGAAAGGTAACTTTAAGGAATCGCTTCTGAAGGTATCGTTGCCTAGCAACACATGCTATTTAAACTTTGGTATTTTATGCCAGCCAGAGAGAAAGGAAAAGCATGTATAGTTTATGACTATTTCAGACTAAGGATTTTTTTGGTGGATGTTTATATTTTGTACAATGTCTAAAATGCTGAGAGAGGGAATTGTTAGTCTATATGCAGTGTAAACAATGGTGATACATATCTTGTGTTATGTTTCTCCGTTGAACCAAGATGCACTCCTTTAAAGGGGTTTTCAGTTCTTAAAAGTGCTTATGTTCATGATAAAGCTTGAATAATTATGTAGTAAAATCTTATATAACAAAATTATTGAATTACAAAATCATATTTCCACGTGTTATTTTATTAAACGAAGCAACATCCTTTTAATGGGGCTTAAGATGTAAAATAAAATCTATTTCTTACATAAAAGTTTATTTGTTTTCAAAATACTCTTCGTACTTGGCAGGAATTCAACATCTGGTGCATTTAACCCTATGTGTGCTGGATTAGACACAGACACTGTTCTTTAGGGCATCTCCGGTAATTGCCTGGCGAGGGTTAAGAGTTATATCAGCAATTTCCAGAATGTGGTATCAGCAACCATGCAGGAACACATATGCTACACTAGTGTGGTACCTACATGTAAATGTATATATAGATGCATGCATAGACACTCTACATATATAAGCACTCTACATTCAACAATATACTACATGTACCTATATTACCTTTTCAAAACTATGAATTAACATTAATCTCCATTTAATATAATAATTCCATGATATTATTTCAATGCCAGGCAAACAATATCTCTCTATTAACATGCATTTGTTCTCATTTATCTCAATCTAATTATAGATAAGTAAGAACACATGGGCTTTTGAGTCTTGCAGTATGTCATTTCTCCACACTAAGTGAATCCAGATCTTTATTGAGTTAATAGGGCATCTCTTGTTGCGATTAGTAGATATAAGGTTAATCAATGTATGCACGCTCACTGAGTAGATGACCAAAAAACTCCAAATTAAAAATAAAAACAATTAATAACATATTATAGTGTACATTATAATGAAAGCTATTAAATATACTATATTTATGGAATTCTAAGATAAACTGTCCTTAAATTCATTATCTAAAATTATTAAAATACATATTTGAGTAGACAAAGGATTGTTTATGTCCGTCAAGTATAATGGCATCTTTCGATGGATTTCCGTGGCATCGCGATTTTACCTCTTATATCGTGATACCGGTATGCAATACTGTCTTAGTGAATCGATTAATAATTTTAATGTGAATCGATTTTTAAATACATGTTCAGATCAATTTGTTTTAATAATATTCCTG
>JAUTBZ010160399.1:0-11011 GCA_032361785.1 Lepetodrilus galriftensis | reverse complement strand
AGAACACAAATAGCCGAGTCTGTAGGTCAACTACACAGTAAGGCTGCTCGATTACTCTTTGCCGGCGTACTCCGCTTTGCGCGCGCATCAATCCCTTTAACCCCGGTGACCCGAAAAACGCGCTCGATTTGCCCAATTTCCACGTTCTAAGCGCACCAGCTTTGCCGCTTACGAGGTCCCGGCAAGAAAACGGCTGTGATATAGCAGATATTCAAGGTTTCTTCTCGAATACCCTGTTTATCCCATCGAGTGGAGTGGGAGAGTCTGCTTATATTCCAAACATTGGGCAACTCTATTTATATTGTGTAGGCAAATCAAATGTACATACGTTCAGATATTCTAACTGTTGTATAACGCATACACATACGAATTACCAAGAATAGTCACGAATTCAATGTTGGAACTGATGCCGAAGCAAGTGTGAGGGCCTTTTTATAGCCTATACCTATCTTGAGGGAAAATCCCACGAACTGTCAAAAATGTATATGATTCTTAGATGCATTCTACATATTCTTAACGTAGGCTATTCGTAACTGATTATTAACGTTCGTGCAGTATTCGTAATCGATTCTTGTAAGTAATGAATTCTTGACAATATTCGTGCGATTCGAGCCGAATCCCACGAATATTCGTAACTCTATCGTACCTGTATCGTAACTGAATCGTAGAGCGTCAGAAATTGGACCATTCTATTTGCAAAATTCCACGAATACTCCCGAATCCTAAATTTAACAATTCGTAGAGATTGGTGTTCTGTGTGGAATAGAGGCATTTAAGCCCTCCCGAAATTTGGCCAATGGGCCTAAAAACGGAAGCTCTTTCTATATTTAAGCCCATGGGCTTAAATTAGGATTTAATATTAGAGGACTATCCCATTTAGTTGTTTTCATTCACCTTCCGTTTGCGAAATTCAGTGAATTGTAACAAGCCACCACAGTGGTATGTAGGCTACTTCAAATGACAACAATAGACGGTCCTAAATACATGTATGTGCAATGGTGATTTATTTATTTATTTATTTTGCCAAATGATATGCAAATACAAAATAGCAATACTTCCTATTTAAATTAGAAGGAATTTACACATCAATACATTTTTCTTAGTATTTTCACAAATAAACATGCATTGTTCTTGGTGGTCAATCAACATTTTACATGTATTCACACGCTCGTATTATTGTGGTTATGTAAAAGTATTATATTACTGTTTGAATGGGTTTTTTTTACACATGTAGACGCAAATAATCAGGGCTATCTCATATGCGTTGAAATAAATATTTGACATTACTTTTTTTTTATTCTAAAAAACAAACATTGCTTTCTATATATCGAAAAATATATATTTCAACTATGACTACGTATATACAGTAGATTTAACTTGTGTTCATAACCAAGTGACACTTGTAACTTCGTCACCACAATAGATATGGGGAGTCTTTCTTGTACCGCCACCACACTAGATTTACTTAAAACTGGGAGTCTATAACCAACATTCCAGAGCAGATACATATTAAATCCATCTCCAGGTAATCCTTTCACCGTGGGAGGCGTGAGGTACTGCTGTGGCTTCGTATTAACCAATCAAAACGTCGCCGAGTTCCGCGTGTGTCGTGGAGCCAGAAATACCTACGAGAAGACGTGCGCTAACATCAGACGATCTACATGCCACAGTCCTCTAGTGATGGACTTTCTCATACTTACTTCAGGTACTTTTATTTATATTATACTAAGTTCTCAATTGATCAGGTATCTATCATTTTTATAATATATATATATATTTCTTTTAATAATACTAATTATGGTCATAACGCGATGGCTCGTATAATGCGTTGTGAACTATTTAAAAAAAACACCCAATTCTTTCTCGATAGCTTCTTTCTTTGTTTAGAAGGAAACATTCAAAATTGATAGTTGTGTTCATGTAAACTAGCCTATTTAATACCAAACCATAGTTAAAGTTCAAGTGCGGTTTTCTTTTGGTTATTTTCTGATAAACTTTAAACATTTTACTATTTTGTTTTCATTATGCCACAGTTATACACGATTGTCGCGTGTTCTAAACATTAGTTGCTCCTTATAATGTATAATCATGTTCTGTGGAACTGGACCATGAACGCTCGAATAGATTTTATGGATTAATTTAATTTAAAATTGTACTCGCGGTGTAATATAAGCTAATCCATCCACATGGCAATATCCGTGTATTCACAAATCGTCAGCAAACACGCATCACGCTCAAAGTCAAAGACGACCTCTGAAAAACACTACCATTGCCTTCTTAACCATCTCCCTGCTGAAGGCAACCGTAGATGCCCTAATGAGTAGTGCTTTTGCCTAATCCAGCAGGGATAGGGTTAAATATGTACTGCTCTAGGTAACATTTAAATCATATACTGTACAACCCAATATGCATGTAGTGTAACCTATAGCAAACGTTGCTGATGTTGATTTCTGTTGAGGTATATATTCTGATATTATCAGTATAGTAATTTATTTTAAAAATTCGGTTAATAAAATACCGCTGGAATGTTGGTTTGATATATGATAGTAACGTTAAGTACAAGTAGGCCTACATTATAATTGCGAGCTGTATGCGAATATGACATTTAAAATTAATATATATACATTCTTCATATAAATAAGACAATAGCACATGTATTACCAACCTCGAAGCACCGGCCTTTATAATGTACACTAATTATAAACCTCCGTCAAATATTTGACGGAGGTTAGGTGTAGTACTATATTAAATACTGACCTGTGTTTCGAGGATGGTGTACATTACTTTAGCTTACATGCAATCATTTTATGTTACAATTAATATTCAATTTACATAAATTGTATTTTAGTCCCTAAAGAGCTATGAGAACCTTCAAAGTGCACTATATTTATACACAATGTCATGATATAAACATTAAATAAAATCATACACAAGAAATCGTCACAGGCATTTCTATCTATTGTAAACAGCTGGTAAATACCCCCGCTAATACTTCAGTAAGCTAACTTGTATACAAATACTATACTTGTTGACATGGTGTTAACTCACCTTCGTTTATACATCTAAACAGCTGTGTACACGCTCAGTATGTTGTGAACGTGATGTGAAGCCCTACGGAGTTCTTCAATTATAACACTTTGTTTGTATATTAGAATACACTGTGTGTGCGCGCCTACAGACTGGGCTTTAGAACGTGTTACCCTCCAAATAGGAACTAGTATAAACATCAATGAAAAGCAATGGCATTGATAGTATACAAGGTAATGTTCATTCGCGATACCAACAGATCCTTGAGTTGGTTGTAAAGTTCAAACATTATTGGAAATCATTTTCTGAAGAAGATGATTTTTTAAATTGGGTTTAGAGTCGCTTTCAAGATTCTTTCACTTGTTATTCGTGTATCATGGCTTATCAGTTGAGGGCAGGAGGAAACCCGCAACATCCGTAGCGCTGAATGTTGCAGTAAACCCGCGAGCACCGGCTGGTACTGTGACAGAACATGGATATCTGTATTGCTACTCTACACTGTACAGACAGCGTATCCTTCCAATTTCGCGTCAGAAAGGTGACTTTCGCGAACATTGATGCCGAGCTCCCTGGACGGGATTTGAACCCTTTTGCTCCGGAGTGGAAATGTTCTAGCATTGCACTATCACCCGCACTTCCAAGGATGATGGTAATACGCGTATTAGTTTGGGTTCTATGTGAATTCATGTTCGTAACTAAAGACTGATGTGACAATTCAGCAAGGCAGTTGTGTTGGCTCAATCAGCCAATGACTGCCATTAACATATTGTTTCTTCAACAAGGATACTGAATATCTCTGTGAACTGATTCATGAGTGCAACACTTCCAGAGCCTTGAAATCAAGTTCCTGAACCAAAATTCTAAATATTTGGTTATCTTACTTTTGCATATCTAGGAGATAAACGGAAAACTGTTCTGTTGACATTAAACAATGCAAAATATCATGTCATTTTAATATGCCACTTAAAATAATATGTCTGCGCTTTGAGCACAACACTTGCGTGGAGACCACGAAGTACTTATATTAAATCACATGAGTATTCAACTAGTTCTTGTCAAAGACGTTTCATAGCAATTTTTACAATTGTTAATTTATTTTTATTTAAATGTTTTAAAATGTTGCTGCTTCTTATTAAAAATAAATAAAAATCACTAAAAATTACAAATTGCTATACGAAACATAGTTGACAAGGACTATAAGTATTCAAGGTACAGAGATTCCAAAGGACGATTGCATAGCTTTGTTTTCTGTTATTTTTTATGAACTTCAGACTAGGACCGACTAGAATTCGTTGTCAAGTTAGGATATCAGAATGGGGGCTGGACACAGCCAGCAAATGAACGTGGTCCGAGCAATAGAGAGGGACGCCATCTGCACCAAACCGGATCTGGAGCGAGAGGGGACCTTCCGGTTCCTGGACATGGGTGATGGACTTCCCGGCCGGGACGGAAGTGTCGCTCACCGAACGCGGAACAGAGGACTGAAGGATACGGACATAAAGTGATGAAATGTTATACTTTTTCTGTCAACTAGTTTCCGCATAGTAGGAAGTCCTAGATTGGAATAATATAAGGCCATGTCCAGATATATTTCAGAGCAACTGAATGTTTTTGTTCTTAGAATTATTGCAAAGCATTGCGTTACATGTATGACAACTTAAAGAAGTGCTAACGTTTGGTGTTGGTGTATACATGTAGGCCTAAGACCCTATGTAGCCTACGCATATAATTAAAGACCTACTACCTACCGGATTGCATTTAGGCCTATAATAAAAATAATAACACTAACATATATGCCTATCTCATTAATAGTTTGGTACAGATACAAACGTATGCATTTAGTGTTTTCTCTTTGTTTATTTATGCAGAATAATTTCCTCACCAACTCAGAGACGCAAGGAAGAGTGTAATGTAGAGGCTGTCTGCGCATGTCTGGGAATATCTCCTTCCGATTCAGGTATACGAATATGTTTGTCTATACGATTAAATAATGTATAATTATGTCAGTTATCTTATACTTATAATCTCAGCATTTCGACTAAAGTTGTATCAGACAAAATAGCAAATGCATTGCTATATTAATTAAATTAATAATATACATGTATGTCCAATTTCGCAAGGAAATTGTGTTGTTAACCACATTTTGAGGTGTCATAGACTATGATTCATAGTGTAAGTGTTGCTATTCCGTTCTATGCCATCATCTGTTGATGACAAGGGATTTAAGCAATACGGTATGGTCGCTGTGTTGTAAGACGGCGTTCACTATAGATCTGTACAGTACGTGTTATTTACAAAGTATAACTGTATTAGTGTTATAACTCCTGCAATGACAAGCTGATATGACCCAATGTCTCTCTCGCTATCTGATTAAATGTAATCTTCTTTTGTCAACCCTAACGCCGGGAAGTAGCGGAAGCGAAAGAAGATTTAATTTTAATCAGATTGTTGTTTTTTTTTTTGTGCAGAACTGTTGTCACGTGTCTACAACACGCCTGCGGACACGTACACCGACAACGCCTATATTTGTCTGGACGCCTTCTTCCACCTGCTAGACCAGACGACCCGTCAGTACCTAGGCCACGCCCTCAAGAGGGACTGGGCATGTCTACCGCCGGAAGTGGCATATGACTACCTAGAGATAGTGCCTCACACGTCGGGGGGACTCAAAGTTGGGGAGATACTAAAAGTACGATGTTTTCCATTAGTAAAATAATATATATAGTGTATATTTAGATGGGTATAATTGGGGAACAAGACAAATATTGTTTACAATTTAGTTTCAATCGTCCTAAAATAAATGGCCATTAATTGTCTCTCTCCCTATTGAATTAGGCACAGGAATGGCTCTGTGGCATCTTCGGTTGCCTCCAGCATGGAGAGAGTCAAACCGATCTTTAATCCACCACTAAATTAGGCCTGTATGCTTGTGTCTTCAATCAATGCTAGTGTACAGGGTATCGTTTCTCGAAGCTCTCTTTGCCGATAGCTAATACATTGCTAAGAGAGTGCTATGGTCCCTTATTAGCGGCTAAAAGAGCTTCGAGAAACGATACCCAGATAATACTTAGTTAACAGATATTTCTTACCCCAAAAATATGTTTGTGTCTGGCAGAAATGTGTTGGATACGCACTGAAATGCCAGAAGCTGGATATGGCGTCGGCCTTGACCTTGCTATTGGACCAGCCGTCAGAGCAGCGGAAGGACAAGGAGCTGCTCGTGGACGTGGTGGAACTGCTGCACGTGCTCAGTCCCAGACTCTCTCTCCCGCCACAACTCATCCTGAGGAAGGCAGAGGTCATGACCTACAGAGGTGACCTCCACGGCTGTGTCAGGGAACTCGCCATGTTGCTGGAGAAGGACAGTCATGGAGGTATTGAGCTTTGTATCTCCTCGTGGAGTATATGAATACTTATTCTATCCATTCACTTCGAGTGGCGTAGAACACTTATTTACACTTAACCCATGCTATGTGCGATACCTTTGTCGTCAATAAATGAGCTAATGAGTAGCCTATCTTGTATTCTTGCAGACTGTGGGTGGCAATATCGGACAGAACAGCAACAGTTGAAGGTTCGAGCCCAGTGCATGCAGATGACAGGCCAGGTCCTCTACATGATGAGTCAGTGTCCTTCTTCTTTGTATAATAGCGTTCAGAGTCTAGACGTAAATATAGCTAGTTGATCTACTAAAACAAGACGAACATCGTCACCAGAGTGGTGCTTGAATTCTTTGTAGTTTTGGACACCGGAAGTGGTAGTGTCCATCCATGCCTCAATAGTCACTAAACGAAAGTCCCTTCACAAATCAACGCAATGTTACAATTGTTATTCTTAGATCAAGTTGTCAACTAAATAAAAGTAGCGTTTCTCGAACTACTCATATCTTCTACGAGACTATAAAGGACTCTCGTACCCATCTCTACTACTACGGAGATCGGACACTTACGAGAGTTCTATGGTCTTATAGTAGATATAAGAGCTTCGAGAAACGATATCCAGATGCAATAATGTGTATACTCATCCTCAATCTCCCCTCCCCTGCCCCCAGGTTGCTGGAAGGATGCTGTGCCCCCTCTGGTAGACTCCATCACGGCGTACGGAGCTCTCCCCCAGAAGGACACTGACGGCATCATCCTGTCCCTAGAGGTCATCTCCAAGTGTCTGTGTCGGATCACGCACGGCGACTACTGCGAGCTGAAGGCTCTGCTCGGGTTCCAGTACGACGACCGCTACTACCAGGCTCACGTGGCCAGTAAAGAGGCCGCTGCTCTGGCAAGATGTCCGCTGTTGGCTTCTAGAACGCAGGTATACATCACTACACGGAATAGTCCAGGGCAATGTTTCTACATATCTACTACCAAATCATAAGCACTCTCGTAGCGATGGGCCACTTGCCAGGGTACTTCCAGGATACTCTCATATCCAATATGAGACCATAACGCTCTCGTAAGTGTACGATGCCCATGTATTAGAGATGGCTACTAGAGTCCTTTTGGTCTCGTAGTTAGATATGAGAGCTTCGAGAAACGATACCCTGGGTATGTTCTATATATATCCAATATTAAGCTAATTTATCATAACCCGCTTGCTATAACGATTGGTTTCAACAGTGATTTCCTTTACGTACCAGAACCAGACTGCGGAGTCGCTGCTGATGCACACGGGTCAACATCCGGGTTCTGCGGACCACCTGACCCTCATCGAGCAGGTCATCTCCGAACTGACCACCGGTCTGGCGGTCCACAAGTCCAGATGGCACCTGGAGTGCCGTCGTGAGTTCTTCGAGTTCATCCGGGCAATTTACCTCTTGAAACTGGCTTTCGGCTTCTCCGACCGCGACGAGGACAAGAAATATTCCGCCAAGCTGGAGGAGACGTGCATGTTCCTGTACGGAAAGTACTGCCAGCAGCTGGTGACTTCCCGTTTCCAGGCGAACACGCTCTCTCTGACGCCGGACATCATGGCCATGGCAAACTCTCTGATGGTGGATCTGGGGCTGGGAGTCATCGACCCTACCGCCAGCTGCTGCATAGAAATCACGCGGAAGGACGTGGAGATGAAGTCGACTAACAGACGACACTTGGTGACGTTCGGCAACTCGCACGGGAAGGGATGTGACGAGTACTGTTCAGACCTCAGGAAGGGCGAAGGGCGAGGCGCCGGTAAGGTGGAACTGGGACTACCGGTGAGACCTGTCGAATATGGAATTCCACAATCTGATTTACCCTTCGAGATATTCCGAGAACTGTGCGGGTGTAAGCTCAGCAAGAAAGGAGAGTTCCCTTCCATGAATCACAGCAGAAACACCAGGACGAGGCGTCCGATCGGCATCAGCGGGGGCGATTACGAGTTGCCGCCTTTGGTGAGCACGTTCCTCCCGACGTACATGGGGGCGCCGGATGTGTGTGGATCCGACAGCAGTGACAGTGGCATCCATAGTAACGACGAGGTCGTGGACACCGCGAGGTACTCGCCTCAGGCACCGACCACGCCGTCCTTCGTGGGCAACTTCACACACACCAGACGTGGATCTGTTAAACGTAAGTCTCGTAAGCAGAGTATCCTTTCAGAAAGCTCCCTTATACGCTAAGACCATAGAGTTCTATTTGCAGTGTATTAACTAAGGGTAAAGAAAGCGTTATGGTCTCTTACTGGATAAAAGAGTCAGAGCTTCGTAAAAGGATACCATGACCATTCCAATGAGATGATGATAATAAAGGTCTAAAGGATGGATTGTCCAAGGCCCTTTCGTGGAAATATTTTCTATTTTTATGAGTTTTTACAATTTAAAAAGTCAAAGGTTTTTAAAAATAATTAAAAATAAAAATCTAAATAATGTCAATAAACTTCTTCAATTGACAAGGACTAAAGATGGACGTTTGCAGGACCAGACCACCGAAGCATTACTTTTAGTATACTATGACCGTTGTATCCTCAGGATCCAGACAGTTCCAGTTCAACCCTGTGACCGGTGTGTGGACGGCACAGAACACGCTGGTGTGGCTGGGACCGGAACTGGATATTCCCGAGAGGAGGAAGGGCAAGTGTCGGGAGGCCTTCGAGGTCCAGTACATGCATCAACAGGACGTCATGAGGAGGTACGTGTCTATAGTGGCGGTAACTACACCCTTGGTACCGTTTCTTGAAGTTCCCGCATCTACTAACAGCTCGGCCTGGCCCCGAGATTAGGAAACTTTTCTGAGTAAGTTTCTGTGCTCAACTCAGAATTGTGTTCATAAAACGTCATGTGACGTCATAGTCTGAGTACGTTTTTGTGCTCAGAAAGTTTGGTAATCTCGGGGCCTAGTCTGTTCTATAGCCATTGATGGTGGTGTATTCGATCCTTGCCATATGAGACCATACGCACTCTCGTAGCAAGATCGTATACATGGCGATGAGGCACTTACGAGAGGGCATTGGTCTTTTATGTTAGTGAATGACAACTTTGAGAGACGATACCCTGGTGGTCATACGTGGTGATATTTGACGGTACATGTATTTGGCTCTCTGGGCAAGTCGTGATAAAATAGCTGTGTTGTATTTATAAGATGCTTTCTGATGATATTGGCCAGCTGTTGTATACGTAACAACATCGTTAAGCGTTTCTGGATGGATCATCAGATTTTCCTCCACAAATAATTATGCGATAGCTTCAGGAACATGGCTCCAGGTACATTATTTACATAATCTAGTTTTAGCCATACTATTGCACACATTGGCCTATAGAATACAGCCATAGAGAAGCACTAAGGTATCATCTAATGTTTCACCAGATACGTCGGTAAGCGTTACCGGAAGCAGAGGAGCCCTGACCATTACCTGCGTGACGTCATGTGCCAGCAGACGGCGCGACTGATGGTGACCCTGTTCAACTCATCCCTCCACCACTACCAGTCCGAGATCCAGGTCCAGTACGTCCCCACCGACTTCCTGCAGATCATGACGTCAGCCGGGGACCTGGAGGACTGGATCAGCGTGGAGCCTTACCTCGAGGGGGAGTTCCTCAGGCTCAACAACAACCTGTCGTACAGCAACCCGAAGAGCCGCGACCTGGCCACCGCGCTCGGTCACTTCTCTTACGTCCAGTCCAAAGGGAAGCTACTGCTGGTGGATCTGCAAGGTCTGATCCCGGCCAATGGCAAGGGCGTCGTTTACCTTATGCATCCGCAGTTTCACTCCAACGGCAGGAACAAGATGTGCTCGTCGGATATTGGCGAGGCGGGGATGGAGATATTCTGGGAGACGGTGCATCCTGAGTGTAATGAAATCTGTTGGGCTTTGAACCTTCCACGACCCTTTGAAGGTTCTCTTATATAAATATGAATCCTCATTACATCCAGTTTTCTCTGTATTGGCTCTCCTCCATAGACTTGGCTGTGATGGCGAACGTAAACCTGCTGGCTTTGCTACAAACTACATCATCATCTATCAGGGATCCTGCACCCTTCAGCCAATCAAATTCCATCTTCTTCAGGGAAGGGTAGGAACTCCGAGCTACGCCGACTCAGTTTACTACTTAGGAGTTGGATCACGTGGACTAGGCAAGATGAACAAATGTAGGACCTTTTTAAGACTTTCCAAGGATCGTGGGAACACTTTGGTTTCTATTCCATGAGATGGACATCAAGGACTGAACGTCACAACGTTATCTATATGTGGATGAGTTCATTGACCATGCATACGGTTGCGTACCTTGCCGGCTTTAATGTATTTGAAGCATCCTCTGAAACACATCGTCATTGCTTAACCCTCATCCTGCTGGATTAGGCACAGCTCTGTAGGGCATCTACGGTTGCCTCCAGCATGGAGAGGGTTAAGAAGGCAATGGTAGTGTTTTTCAGAGGTCGTCTTTGACTTTGAGCGTGATGCATGTTTACTTCTGTCCACGTAACGGATGTATGGAGTGTATAGGGGGCGTCACTAGTGGTGAGATTCTTTCATCTGGGGGAGAGTTTTGAAATAGCGCGCTAGACTGTGAGTG
>JAUTBZ010160388.1:0-11011 GCA_032361785.1 Lepetodrilus galriftensis | reverse complement strand
GATGCTTCTAAGGTTAAAGTGAATATCTTAGACCTTAGTGGTAGAGTAATTGCTACGCTAGTTAATGAGAATCAAGCACAAGGGCGCCACACTATTGAGTGGAATGCTAAGAACCAAGCTACTGGTACTTATTTGTACCAAATTACTACGGATAACGCTTTAGTTACTCGTAAGCTTGAGTTGATAAAGTAAAGTTGTGAAAGGATTTAATTTTTATTAGATTCGTGAATATGGGCTGGATGTGCAAACATCCAGCCTTTTTTTTATAGCTATACCGACCTATCTTCTACTCAACGTGTGTATAACATATTGCACAAAAATCAAAGATCCTAAATAATAAAGCCCCATAGGGCGACCCTATTTGTAGCCAATGCGAAGCATTGGCAATTAATGTTACCCAAAACATCAGGCATGCCGATAGGAGATCGGCAGGTTACGTCGGAAGGAATTGCCGAAGAGTAAGGGCAAATTTGAAGATTTTAAAATAAATTTATTTTGGATAAACCCACTTCAAATTTGTTCTTAATCGAGACAATTTCTGGAGGCGTAGCAAGCTATTTCTAAAAAACTGTGCAATATGTTATACACACCTACTCAACTATATACCAATAAGACCAATAGAATTCCCTAACTTCGCCCAAAATAAAAAACCTATAATATGAAGTTCTTCATCGACACCGCTAATCTAGCTGAAATCAAAGAAGCCAAATCCTTTGGTATTCTTGATGGCGTAACCACCAATCCTTCCTTAATGGCCAAAGAAGGAATCTCTGGAATTAAAAACATCCAAGCGCATTACGAAAAGATATGTGCCATCACTAATGGAGATGTCAGTGCAGAAGTTATTTCTACGGACTACAAGGGCATGATTAGAGAAGGTAAGCAACTTGCTAAGATTGCTCCAAATATTGTCGTCAAAGTACCTATCATTGAAGACGGCATCAAGGCGATTAGCACTTTTACCGAATTGGGTATTCGAACTAATTGCACTTTGGTCTTTTCGCCAGGACAAGCTATCCTTGCGGCAAAAGCTGGAGCTACCTACCTCTCCCCTTTCATTGGACGGATTGACGATATCACTTGGGATGGCATGAGCTTGATTCGGGATATTGCAGAGATTTATGCGATTCAAATGTATGATACACTTATCCTTGCCGCTTCTATTCGTAATAGTAACCATATTGTGGATGCGGCTCGTTCTGGTGCTGATGTTATCACTAGTCCGCTGAAGCCTATCTTGGGCTTGTTAAAACACCCTTTGACAGATATCGGATTGGAGAAGTTCTTAGCAGATCACAAAAAAGCTAAACGCAAGAAATAATTGTGGAAAAAATATCCCCAGCTCAACTGCTCAATCTCCAAACAGAATTACCCGTTTTGGATGTACGAACTCCTTTAGAGTTTGAGCGGGGTCATATCCCTGGTGCTATTAATTTTCCGCTTTTCTCCAATGAAGAGCGTATCATCATCGGAACACTCTACAAGAAAAAAGGTAAAGATATTGCTGTTCAGAAAGGATTAGAGATCGTCGGTCCAAAGCTTGCGCAATTCACAAAAAAAGCAAAAAAACTTTCAGTGAACAAAGAATTAATAATTCATTGTTGGCGTGGAGGCATGCGAAGTGGCAGCTTAGCTTGGCTTTTTGATACGGCAGGCTTACGCCCAAAAGTACTAATAGGTGGGTACAAGGCCTATCGCCGAAACACCGCCAAAACATTTTCCGAAAGGAAGTTAAAATTAAAAATACTTAGTGGACAAACGGGTTCTGGTAAAACCTTAATCTTACATGCCTTGCGGCAAAAAGAGCACCAAATTATTGATCTAGAAGGTCTTGCCAATCATAAAGGATCCGCGTTCGGAGCTATCGGTGAAGTACCACAACCCAAGACGGAACACTTTGAGAACCTACTTCACCAAGCCATTTTAAAGCTAGATCCCAATCAAACCATTTGGGTCGAAAACGAAAGTAGGGGGATTGGTTCTGCCTACATTCCAGAAGGATTTTGGGACCAAATGCAACAGGCTCCGTTAGTTAATATCACTATTCCAGATGAAGACCGTCTGAATATTTTAACTTCTATGTATGTCAACAAAGACCCCGAATTATTGAAGGCGGCCTTTTCGCGAATACATAAAAAAATTGGTGGGGAAAATTACAAATTAGCCTTAGCTGCACTCGACGAAAATGACTACAAAAAAGCAGCGAGCCTTGCTTTAAAGTATTATGACAAGGCCTATAATTATGGTCTAACGCAAAAGCTTACAGATACGCAAGTTACTCAAATTGACTTTGATTACTTTGACGCTGGTCGTATTGCGGAAGCACTTGCTGCTCTGTAAGTGCGAAGCTCTTCATCAAAGTCTTAGTTGATTTACGCAGAATATCTTTTTGACTTTTACTTCATCGCTTAACCAATAAACTTTCCTTCTAAATTCTAGTCTTAGCATCAACCAAAAAAATTGGGAGGTTAGCTTTCGCTAACCTCCCAATTAAGTAAATCAATTCTTAATATGAATTGCTATTAATCCATTTTTACAAAACGGACATTCTTATTGATACGCTTTCCAGAAACTTCCAAGAAGTAAACGCCACTCTGCAAGTTAGAAATATCAAAATCAATTTCATTCGCTCCTCTAGTCAATTCACCTTTTGAAGTAAATTGAACTTGACCTTGAAGATTGTAAACTTTGAAACGAACTTTACCTTCTTTTTCCGAAAGGAGACGTAACGAAATCACATCATTAGCAGGGTTCGGATATACTTCATAAATCTGAACACTTGGTGCTTGTGCTGGAATTGGCGCTACAAATGGAGCCGTACATTCCATCTCTAAAATGTATTTTTTAGCTACTACGCTATTGACCATCTGCCAGTTACCAGCCCAGAAATTAATTAATGCATAATCATTGTCAGCAGTGTTACTATAACTATAATCTATAGCAACTGCCTCCCCATTAGCCCATGCACCAGTACCTTCACTAGCTTTATCATTAAAACCAATAAACACAAGTTCGTTATCTAACTTAGACTGAATAAAATCATTTTCAGCTGCAGTACTGATTGAAGTCAAATATCCTCCAGCAGCTACCGCATCACTAGAAGCTTGATCCCAATTCTTAATATCATTAGACATGTAATAGCTATGTGAATTGTGTGTACCTAAGAAAGTAAAACCAGGCTTGGCTCCACAACCAGTACCGCCGCCACCGCCGCCACTACAAACTTTTTGCATAATGAACTTTCTACGAACCCATTGATTGTTGAAAGACCAACCACCGTTCCATGGTAAGAATACACCGAAATCATTTTCAGCAGAATTCAATCCACACCAGTCGCAATCAGAATAATTAGAATAATTAATTTCTGTATTATCAGACCAAAGCACTGTTCCTTCTTGGATATGGTCACTGAAGCCCATGAAAACTATTTCTGATACTAAGCCAGTCAAATAGTCATTTACTTCTTGACTTTTCACTTGCAACATCATGCCACCTTTCATAGTAGAAAGTGCATTTCCTTCTTCCCAAGTCATTGGTGAATTAGAGATATAATAGCCCATACCATTCAACTCTCCTAGTTTTGTAAAGTCAGCTATCGGGTCACATCCACCTCCTGTAGAACCACCCATAACTGTAATATTAAAGCTACAAGAATTAGAACTACCACAAGCATCTGTACCCGTGTAAGTAATCGTATAAACACCAGCCGCTAAACTTGTACCAGAAACTGGTCCAGCTGTTTGTGTAACTGTTACAGCAGGATTATTACAAGTCGTAGAAGCCACAGGAGTTGCCCAAGATACAACGATTCCATTTTCTCCGGAAGGAATTGTATATGTCAAATCTGCTCTACAAGCAACTGTGACCACACTTGAATTATTACCTCCACAAGTTTTTTCCATAACATAAGTGCGCGCAATAAAAGGACCTTCAAAAGCCCAAGTTCCATCCCAATGTAACATAGTTGCAAAATCATGATCTGCATCATTTGTTGCACACCAGCTACAAGCAGTATTATAATTCGTGTAAGTAACGGGGTCACCGTTAGTCCAAACTAATGTTCCTTCGTTAGCCTCATCATTCAAGCCAATTAAAACAGTTTCAGAAATACTACTTTGTAAGAAAGCATTTTCTCCTTCATCATTAATACTTACTAAGTCTCCGCCATTACTCGTGGCTGCATTTACAGCAGCATGATACTGTGCAGGCTCATTAGATTTATAATAGCCATGACCGTTATATTCACCTATTAAGCTATAACCTGCTACTTGTCCACAATCTCCTCCTCCATTAGATGGATTAACCGTAATCGTAAAAGAACACGAAGCATTATTATTACAAGCATCTGTAAAAGAATAAGCAATAGTCTGAGTACCTGCGCTAAAACTTGTACCGGGAGCTTGACCATTTGTCAAGGAAGTCGTTACGGTACTACTTGAAGGACAAGTTGTGGAAGCCGTTGGATTGTTCCAAGTAATTGGCATACTAACCGAACCTGCAGGCAATGTTTCCGATATATTTGATGGACAAACCACTGTGATATTTCCATTACTAGCATTTGTAACAATTACACTGAAAGAACAAGAAGCCACATTACCACATACATCAGAGAAAGCATAGGAAATGGTATGACTGCCAGCACTAAAGTTAGAACCGGAAGCCTGACCTTGAGTTAAAGTTGTTGTCACTAAGCTGCTATTTGGGCAAGTTGTTGTAGCTGTTGGTGCTTGCCAGGTGATAGGCATAGTTAAGGCACCCGCAGGCAAAACTTGAGAAATAGTAGCAGGACAAGAGGCCGTAATCACCCCATTAAAAACGGCGTCTCCATCAATCAAATAAATAGGACGACCTGTCAAAGTAATATTATTAGAACTAATATCTTGACTAGCATTCGTCTCCGAAAAGTCCCAGTCTCTTTTCTCAATAGTAGAAATACCAAAAGAAGCAGGGAAAGAATAAGTACCACTCGCTGCTTCACTCAAATCTTGAGTTGTCTTAGCCCAGATGATATACTTATAACGACTATTGGGTGCATCATAAAAAGCGGCCCCATCTAGATTATTTGGAAGATTCATTGCGGCTGTTTTGCCAGCATCATATCTAGTTCCAAAGATGACATCGTTTGTTGTCTTATAAGCAATACCTTCTTTTGTTTTAGTCAAACCATTGTAAGGCTCATTACCTGTGAAGTTATAATACATTCCTAGCAAATCAAACTCCCCTGTTGCTTGAGCAGCAGTTTTTCTGTCAGCCAATTGGTATGGGTGCATTTGTCTAATGTCCAATTTCATTGCTTGAACAACAGCCTTTGTAATATAATTCACTTGCATCTCTTCAGAAGCCATTGACTGCGCTCCGAACTTAACACGAGGTGCGTTGATTTCAGTGATAATCCATTCCTTCTTAGGATAAGTTACCCCATCATAACCATATACAGCCAATCTGCTAGCATAAGATGTTTTACGTTTTTCAACTCCTTTTGCGCCAGCATCAGAATTACGGTGATAGACCCATTGTCCATTAACATATTCTCTAACACTTCCATCAATATCTGGGTAAGTATGAAAGCCCATTACATCAAAATAAGCACCTCCTCCATTAGGATATTCAGCAGTAACACTACCATCTACAGGGTTATCTGTATTACGCAAAACGGCATCTAAAAAACTTTCAAATCCAACACCTGCTAAAGTAACATAAGCATCAGGATCAACTGTTTTAATAACATCATAAGAAATACGAAGTGTACGGACAAAGTGCTCAATAGGAGCTTTAAAGTGATTGACACAAGGAGAAGGATCATTGTCCCACCAGTTATTAACACCTCCTGGAGGCTGCCAACCTTGGACATAAGAGTGATCAAAACCTGGCTCATTCCAGATTTCCCAAAACTTCACATCGCCTTTATAGTTCGTCACCAACTTATACATGTAAGCTGCCAAATAATTTTCATCATTATATGGAGTACCATTTAATCCTCCATCCCAAATTGGGGTATATAGGTTACCAAACATAGTGTTACCACAATTGGCTGTATAAGGGTCATTATCACAAAATACATGCATTGGATCACTGGCATCACAGTAGTCATTCCAATCTTGGTGCCACTCAGCAGGAAAACCAACAATCATAGTTAGGTCTTTCATTCCGACACTCTTGAAATGCGCAAAAGGAACTTTCAAAAAATCATAGCCCCATACTTCTGCAAAAGATTCTCTTAAGCTTGGGCGAGAAGTAGCCGCACCGATACCCGTAAGTCCTAGTGCAGGATTTCCAGCTGCAATATTTGCTAATTCTTCGCTGGTATAAGGAGGATAGTAGTCAAAATTGATACCAGGTCGAAAGACACCGGTATATGGAGTCACTTGCGTATTGGCATTATAATTTACTTGCGTAAATGCCAATGTAGTGCCCATCAAAAAAATGAGGAGTAATAAATTTTTCATTCGTTGTATTTTAAAACTAGGTTAAATAATGTGGGAGAAAGCTCAAAACTCAGATAGAGTTTGGGGTGGTATGATAAACAATGCTATGCAAAGATAAGTAAAATTAAATATACAGAAATGACTACCGATACGTAAAAACCCTGATATTAAACATTTTGCCGTTGTGGAGCGACCAAAACACTCTCCTTCTAGGTGCTTTTTAGACTATGAAATGCCCTTTTATCTAATAATATCTACCTACTATGGTAAATAAATATATCGCTACACAATATGTACTCAATATTAGAAACTCTGCTGCCTTAAATCATAAATATTAATGGCCAATACGATAATTAAAATAGTGGTCATCGGCTTAAATTATGCATATTTAAGCTTATCACTAGTTCTAAAATAGATAGCTATAATCGCTGAAATTAAAATGGCCAAAGTTGTTAACTTTATAATCATAGTTGAGAATCAATAGACACAAATATATCCGAAATTAGCTGAACCAAAATACAAGTATCAGCTTAATTTCATACTTAGTTCTATTTACTTATAAAGCAACTAGGCCAGCTAATATCCAAAAAACAGCAAAAATCCTATATCTTACAATAAAACAACTTAAATTCGTGTTCCTTTTAGCTTTCTGACCAACACAAGAACATGAAAAAATTACTACTTGCTTTCAGCTTATTCCTTTTTTGCGCAAGCGCCTCTTATGCGCAAAAGAGAACTTTAACCCTCGATGATGCGGTACTTTACTACCTCAAAGGGCTTTATCCTGAACAGCTGGAAGGGTTTCAATGGCCCAAAAATGCAGACTTCTACACCACAACCAACGAGGAAGGCATACTCCTCTTACACGATGCGACCAGCGGTCAAACAAGTGAGATAAATCCTATTCAAGTAAAACCAGGAATGGTGGAATTTCCAAGGTTGAATTGGATAAATGGAACTAGTTTTTATTTCACCCAAGACGAACAACTCTATTCCTATAATCTGGAAAATAAATCCCTGACTAAAGTTTTAGAGTTTCCAAGTGAGCTTGCACAAAATACTGATTACACAATGGAAGGCCAACGCATGGCATTCACGTACAAAAACAATCTTTACCTTGCGGATAAAAATAAGCCCCAAATTGCAATCACTTCTAATCAAGATACGAACATTGTTTCGGGACAAGCAATTGCACGTTCTGAATTTGGAATAATCAAAGGTACGTTTTGGTCACCGAAAGGAAATTATTTAGCCTTTTACCAAAAGGATGAATCGAATGTAACGAACTATCCCTTAGTTAATATTAATACCACTCCTGCCACTTTAAATAATATTAAATATCCCATGAATGGCCAAGGAAGTGAAATTCCTTCTGCTTGGATTTATAATACCCTTACGGGAAAATCAGTCCAACTTAAAACAAAAAAAGATGACCATTATATCACCAATCTTGGTTGGGACGACAAAGAAAAATATGTTTTTATTGCAGAATTAAATCGTGACCAAAACGACATGCAACTTAATCAATATGACCCTAAAACTGGCGAATTGGTTAAAACACTTTTCGAGGAAAAAAACAGCAAATGGGTGGAACCTGAGCATGCACCATTTTTTACTCCATACCAAAAGAAAAAGCTTTTTTGGCTAAGCGAGAAAGATGGCTTCATGAATATCTACAGCTACAGTTTCAAAAAGAAAAAACTAAAACAACTCACCTATAATCAATGGGTTATAAAAAAAATAATTGGATACAGCCCCAAGTTAAATGCTTTAATCTATACTGGAACTGGACAAAACCCAATGAATACCCACGCCTTTATGTTGAATCTAAAAACGGGTAAACAAACCCAAATAACTCAACAAGATGGGACTCATTCTGTATCGCTTCGTGGGCATAGTTTAGATCTACTGGTCACACATTTTTCAAGCACGAAAGTTGCGAATGAAATTGGCTATTATAATCTTAATACTAAAAAATATAAAAGCATCTTTCAAGCTCCAGATCCACTCAAAAATGTAGCCATTGGAAAGACAGAAATTTTTACTTTAAAATCTTATGATGGAAGTGATTTGTATGCGCGATTAATCAAGCCTAGTAATTTTGATGCAAATAAGAAGTATCCAGTTTTGGTTTATGTCTATGGTGGACCTCATGCCCAACTAGTCGCCAACCGATGGAATGCCGGTGCTCCCATGTGGATGCAATGGATGGCCGAACAAGGTTATTTAATATTTACTGTTGATGGTCATGGATCGGGTAATCGTGGTTTTAAATTTGAAAGTGAAATTTTTAGACATTTAGGGAAGTATGAAATGCGTGACCAACTTATCGGAGTGGATTGGCTAAAGCGCCAAAAGTATGTGGATCCAGATCGCCTTGCAGTACATGGCTGGAGTTTTGGTGGATTCATGACCACTTCCTTAATGCTTCGCCAACCAGGTGTCTTCACAACTGGCGTAGCAGGTGGTCCCGTTATCGACTGGAAATGGTATGAAGTAATGTATGGCGAACGCTACATGGATACAGAAGCAACCAACCCAGAAGGTTTTAAAGAAAATAGTTTACTAAACTATGTCAAAAATCTAGAAGGACATTTACTCACCATTCATGGAATGGTTGATGATGTCGTTGTGCCTCAACACGATTATAGTTTTATCAAAAAATGTGTAGATGAGGGCGTTCAAGCAGACTTCTTCCCCTACCCGATGCATCCACATAATGTGCGTGGAAAAGACAGAATCCATCTTATGAGAAAAGTCTTAAATTATATCTTAGAACACAACCAATAAAATGAAATATGCAACCCTTCTATTTTTAATACTTGGCTCCTTTTTGGCGCAAGCACAAGATTCCATTCCTATTCTAAATGGTTCTTTTGAAGGTGAAGAAGTTGGGACACCAAGCACCATGCCACAAGGCTGGATGCCCTGTAGAATGGGGACTACTCCAGATATATTACCAGGTGTTTGGGGCGTTTTAACGCCTCCTGCTCATGGTCAAGCCTACATTGGTCTTATCACCAGAGATGATGGCAGCTTCGAATCTGTTGGTCAACGACTTATCCAACCCTTAGAAGCTTCCAGCTGTTATCGTTTTACGGTTGACTTAGCGCATTCTTCGACTTACTTTGGTTATAATTTACCTGTTAGACTTCGGGTTTGGGGCAGTACTAGTAGTTGCAAAAATGAGCAATTACTTTGGGAAAGTCCACTCATTGATCATCCTGATTGGAACACCTACAAAATCCAATTTTATGCAAAAAAAGCTTATCGTTTTATCACCATAGAAGCCTATTTTGCCCCAGGTGTTTTCATCAAATATCGTGGAAATATTTTAATTGATAATATTACTCAGCTCATCCAATGCGATCGTGCCTAAACCACGGGGCGATATTCAAAAGAAGCTTTCACAATACCATGATCGGAAGATCCTGTTTCTTTATGTGCATCATTATTTAAGTGGTCATTCGTTATTTCCATACCCAAATAAGCCCAAATTCGGTGTCTTGAATTATCATAAAATTCTTGAGAAACTAAGATGTGATCCAATGACTCTCTAGTATTTTTAAAAATATGTGTATAATAAACATCTCGCAAACTTCTATATTCTTGCAAAGTTCCGACCGCATAAAGTCCTGTATCACTCCCCCCTTTTGACAATCCACTCAACAAATAATCTGGCTGTCCTGTCAATATATTCATTGTATTACTGAGTTGACTATCATTTAAATCACCCATTACAATCAGCGGCTTTTTGGTATTTTTAATTTCATCAATTATCATCATACGCAAAGCAGCTGCTTCCGCCGAACGTCTAATTGTTGAAATGGTATAACCCAAAGAAGCCGCATGTTTTTTATAATAATCACCCTCTTCCTTGTACCACGATTCTCTATAAATTTCTGTTGGACGTTTGGATTTAAAATGGGCGACATATACGGTGATAGGTTCGCCATTTGCACGAGGTTTAATTAAAAACTTCAAAGTCGGTCTTGAAAACTGATTGATATTCACCGAAATCTGGGCGGTTTGCTTATCGTCCCCTTTACTTTGCAAATTAAATTTTTCAGGAAAATACTTAATCCAGCTAGGCTGCCCCACCAACAAACCTTTTTTGACCGCAGCAGCACAAACAATGCTTTTACCCGAATGCTTGGGCGGAATCAATAAATCATATTCTTTATATAGACCTGCTTTTTTAAAGGCTGCCTTCAATGCTTTTTCACTCCAAAGCTCTTGAAAACCCCAAACTTTAGCATCAACTGATTTCAATGTTTGGGCAGCCCATTCTATTTTCTTATCATAAGCAGCTTGACTCCAACCATCACTTCTATACATTCTCTTTTCTGGCTCATTTAAATTATATAAATTAAAGGAGGCAAAACTGATTTGGGTTCTTTTGGACATCTTTATTTTTTTTACAAATATAATATAATTACTGTATAATTCACGTCGATTTGCACACTAAACGAGTACATTTTGGGTTCTATGCAGTTTATAGTGGGTAGTAGTTTTTTGACGAAATGACAAATTTACTAAGCTCTGAAAAATAGACTATTCACTCCCGTTAGCAAAATATTCTTTTT
>JAUTBZ010160366.1:0-11013 GCA_032361785.1 Lepetodrilus galriftensis | reverse complement strand
CTAAATAACAACTTGTGGGTGGATACATCAAGCGCAATTAGTCTCAGATCGAAATTCGTTTGTCCATTATCCAGGTCAATCAACTGTGATATTATGCCTTCAATCTTTTAGGCCATAGATATTTGATTCCCTGGTTTACAGATTTTGGCTCAGGTAGTCAAAAATAAAATAACGGGTATATATAATTTGGGTCAAATAATAGTAATTATTATTATATATGTATAGATTATTTTTAATTGGGTTTTAGAGTCGCTTTCAAGATTATTTCACTTATATCATGGCTTGTCAGTTTAGGGCAGGAGTGTAAGTGAGTGATTATAGAGCTGTGGGAATCTTTCACTCATGCAGGAGGAAACCTGCAACAACCGTAATGCTGAATGCTGCAGTAAACCTGCGAGCACCAGCAGGTACTGGCATAAGAAGGATGCTAACTACTTTGCCACTCTACAGACTCCACATCCTATCAATATCATGTCAGAAAGGCAACTTTCCTTGATGCTGGGCTCCCAGGATGGGTTTTAACCTGGGACCTTCAGGTCTCTGGACTAACATACACCTGACATACAGGGGCAAGTTAAATTGCACTGCGGACAACCTACTTATTAACACTTTGCACCTTTGGTGACTTTGCTACTTGCCCTAACTTGCTCTGCGGGCAAGTAACTCAGAATGTTAGTCTAGAGCCCTGGCCCTGAAGTCCAAATACTCTACCATTGCACCACAACCCACTCTCGGGTCAAACATGAAAATAATACAGAAATATAACAAAATTATTTTCATTTTCCAAAATGGAAACAAAATCGGGTTGGTGGATCCTCTACACAGTACATTGACACCAAAATATGTTCATTATCTATCATTCTCAGTGTTGGTTTTCAGCATGAATGCTACACATCTACAAGCATGTACTCACTTAGTGGGGACATTGTATGGCATTGGCAGCGCTCGGGATTTCTTAATTCCCTTGTTGCTGGCCGACAACCCAGGCAGTGGGGAACGCTTCAGAGAATTATCTTTCAGAATCGCCGTAGCTGCTGCTGCATGTTCTAATGTCTGAAAGTTGAGCAAAAATATAACTAAAGACTAGAGAAACTGTCTCCACACATGAACATGTGTAATATATACATAGATAGGAAAGTTCAATATTTCTAAGCATTTATTCAATATCAACATGGAAATGATCATTTATGATTCTGATACCACAATTACATGAACAGAACAGTAGTGCTTGGGTAAAGATGCTCTATGAGGGTTGAGGGGTGGGAGTGGTCAGGGTGGTGGTGAGAGCGATCAGGGTGGTGGTGAGAGTGGTCAGGGTGGTGGGGAGAGCGAGGGTGTGCAGTCTCCTGCCAACCTTGTTGGTCCATTTGTAGGCCTGCAGCAGCTGTGAATAGACGGGCAGTTTGTCAATGGCGGGGTCCAGACACACGTTGGAGCTGTTGGGAGTCTGTGTGAGTGGCGACAGACTGCTGGCTATCTTCTCCAGGTCACTGAAACCATAGCAACTGTGCATGTCAACATGGAATATAGTAACATTTCAAAAATCCAAACACATACATCGAAAATATTATGCATAGTGGACATGGTGGAATGTAATGTTTTGGGATCACATGGGCCAGATTGCCAGACTCACTGTAGATATATTTATTCCCTATTACTTTATTCAGCGACGTGATCAGTCATTATCCATTGGATGTTATGGAACAGTTAGTGGATGGCTGTTGGAACAGCCTGGATATGTCCATGAATAAAAGAGTTATCATCATAACAACGATGATTACGTAGTTACTAGATGCAAATCTATAGGTGGCAGTCCACAGTTTCCAGATAGCCATTTTTCTCATCTTCTTCGTATATATATTGTAAAAAAGAAATATAAAACATCATTATCCCTTCACAGTTTTCCGTAAAGTCCGCCCAAACTAAGAATAGCTCGAGACGAGAATCAGCGTGGCTTTGGCTCGCCATAAACTTTCTACTGGCGATGCCTCAATGATCATTATAGACACGCATAGAGGCCAGGCGCGTAGCTAGGAGTATTTTAATGTGGAAGCGCCAGTACTGTAACTGTACTTCTATTTATGTTTTGTTTAAAATATGTTAGCTAGCCTAGGAAATTGATGTGGAAGCGTGTTAGATTTAATTATTTGTTACTATTTACGGTTTATATAGTAAACAAAATGGTGTACCATAATACTTCCGACTTGCAATTCGGCTAAAGTCGGTCAGAATATGAAACTGCTACACTTTCACGATGGCATCCGCAGGGATGAATCAAAAACACTGTCGCGAACCGACCCGAACCTGGTGGAAAATTGGAAATTGACCCGGACAAAATTACGCAAAGTGGATTTGACGCGAATTGACCCAGTGGAAGAGATGTATATCATTTTGCCCCCTGTACATTATTTGATTCATTTTACATTGTTTGATTTGTTAACTGACCTAACATCATTCGTCACAGACATGCATGACTTTTGGATGTCTGGTAAAAACTTCTTCTCTTGGTTGTTATCGATTCCATCACTAAGATCATGAAACACTTTCGATACACTCGATCTCAACTTTTGTGTCAGACGAATGGCTTGATTTAAACTCTCGATCTGTTCCTGTGGCGACTTTACAGCGGTTCTGCTGTCCATTTTTGTGTTGCTTTTCCACAAGCGGAAGTTTGAGAAATCATCCCAATTATCTCCCTTTCATTTCCGGTTTCTCTCGAAAATCAAAGTTGTTTACGACACGTTTCCGCTAATTGCTACTAGTTCTACTTGACTGAATAGAAGGATATGGGGAATAAGGATAAGAAGAAGCACAAGAGACGGTCGAGGTCTAGGGATAGGTCGAGCGAATATAAAAAGCACAGACGAATCAGGTATCTAAATAGTAGTTCTAAGTACAATCAGATTCAGTTTTCGCGCATCCTTAACATTCTATGAGCGAAATTGAAGTTCTGCCATGTCTACGGTGCGCAATGAAACATAGGATAGCATTGGGTTAACAGGTTCAGCACATCCCTCAATTAAGTAGTTGTCTCCAAGCAGGTAGATACCACTCCATCTGGTAGTGAAAACAGCCCAAAATCAAATATAGAAACGAACATTTACTTGCAATTTAGCCTTAGGAAGTATTTCTATTTGTTCAACCCCCTTATGTCCCGAGTGTAATCATTTCAACAACAAAAACAGTACCGCAGCACTACTGCTATTGAATTTATATTTAAGTATTTTGAGAAGAGTAGCTTGTGTTATATGTTTTATTCACCAAGCGTGTTATTTCTTAACAGTTTTTGGATTTTCACTTTGTTTCTTCATCATTTGCAGGCCTACTGAATATTAAAAAACCTACAGAGGCTGACAGGTCTCCATTTAACATGTTAATGAGATTCTGCATTTGTTTGGTGATCATGAGATACATCTCGAAAATAGTCTTCTAACACATGCAATATGTCCATTCATGTTAAAATGCAAGAAAATATATAAATCCAAGTGATTTTATTTATTTCAGTGATGATTCTGAAGATGACAGCCCTGACAGCAGATCTAGGTCAAGTCATCATAAACACAGCAAGAAGAGGAAGCACAAGCATCGATCCCGATCACCGGCCGAGCAACGACGTCATGCAAGAAGTTCCTCCAACTCTAATTCATCGGATAACAGTTACCATGGTGACAAGAAGAGAAAAGAGCGGCAAGATTCCGCAGGGAACAGACTGGAGGATGCTGAGAATGATCTGGAGAGGATGAAGGAGGAACGGCAGTATGTAATATGTAGAACTATATACCATTGTATACAGTATAGCTTAGCTGTGCAAGTCTTCTGCATAGTAAGATGTGATCAGAAATCATCTAGAATCAGATTGTGTATCTCGGCCTCAGCGCGCATTGGTAGAACGTTGGACTTCGGAGCCAAAGGTTCCAGGTTCAAATCCCGCCCCGAGGCCAATGTTCGCAAAAGTTACCTTTCTGACACACTATTGATAGGATGCACGGTCTGTAGACAGTGGCAATACAGTTATCATCTTTGGTCTTGTCAGTACCAGCTGGTGCTCGCAGGTTTACTGTAAAATTCAGCGCTGACAAGTCATGATATTAGTGAAAGATTTTAGAAAGCAACTCTAAACCCCAATTAAAAATGAAAAATAAAATAAAATTAAATTAAAAATCTCGGCCTCACTAAGCTCAGGCAGACATATTAGTCTGTGGCCAATGATCTGCATCTCTACCACAGTGGTTGAATAGCTTCAATAGGTAATATTGTTCTCTCACTTCAGAAGGCAGAAAGAGTTGATCAAGTCGCTGGAGACGCCCGAAGAAAAGCGAGCTAGAAGACTGGCCAAGAAGGTAACTATGTAGACATGGTAGACTAGTACTCTATCATAAGATGTTGTGTGAACACAACCGGTAGAAAGACATAGTAGACTTGACAGGCCATACTATAAGCTGGATTTATGTTTCAGGAGGCGAAGGAACGACATCGAAAGGAAAAGATGGGCTGGGATAAAGATTACCTGGTGAGATTTACACTGATAATAAACATGGTGATCGATATCTGAAATAGACATGAAATTTAAGCCACAAATGTAAAGTAATCCATACTCTGTGGCACATGTTTCTTTTATCCACCCCATCCACTATCTAGGTTATTATCCACCCATCCACTATCAAGGTTATTATCACCCATCCACTATCAAGGTTATTATCCACCCATCCACTATTAGTAAAATAATAGGTGTGTTTGTCTTTGAAATTCCCATGTTTATAAGTCAATTGCAGCATGTGCAAAGCCTAAAGAAAGATTATCAATACCAGTATTACTTTATCAAGATAAAACAGAGCAAACCAGAGATACAGAATACTATTGGTGTGGTAGATTTAGAGCTGCACGAAGTTATTCATGCATGCATGTGGACATGTTTAGGGTTACACAAACACAGACAACCCATTTGGAGATGAGCACCTACTGGACGCCTTCGTGTGGGGGAAGAAGTTGGAGAAGGAAGGCGAGAACCACTTCCCCCAGGTGGACATACAGAGGAACGCGCAGATGAGGATGGGCGAGAACAGGGTACGTATTGAACAGGGTACACAGGCTTCACAATTAACACTCGCCCGCTCGCCTGGGCCATTTCTCCCAATGCAAAAGGTATCCTCTTGGGCGAGTAGAAATTTATAACATTTGTTATTTGTATCACTATTAAATTTGGGTGAGTATGTTTTAAAGTTAGTTTTTATCCCTGGTAGATAGGAGAACAGGGTACCGAGAACGGCACTGTCAGCTGACATTATTAGGCGTAGACTAGTCCGTGTCTTGACACAACCACAATGATGCTTGAACTGTCGATTGATTTCAGAGAGAACTGGAGAAAGTGAAGAAGCGGAGATTGGAACGGGAACATCAGTTAGAAGAAAGAGAAGAAGAGCGAGTGAGTTGTCTCCCTTTGACACACATCATTCTGTGAAATTATTTTCTACCATTTTTTTCATTTGAATAATTTTCCATTTACTCTAGGGGCGTGCTCCTTTCTAATGTTCTGTCACATGTCCAGTACATGTGCTGTTCTTTAGAATGGAGTGAGCAAGCAGAGCACAGTAAATTTCCATTGGCAGCCATGTTGAATTATGTACTGTGCCGTCTGCACCACTTATTTTTGTTGGTACTTGTCCGGAACACTTAGAACACTGTGCAGTGTTGCTCCTTTTTAACCGCACATGTCTCGGACAGAAAGTACAGACAGAACAGCTAGAAAGGAGCAGGGCCTGGATGTTACTGTTTGAAGATGCTACTAGCTGGAAGACTTATTTTCTATGTTGTTGTAGGAGAAGATGCAGCGGGAGAAGGAGCTGGAGTATTTCCGGGAGTGGGAGATGCAGGAGGACTCGGTCAGTATACCATACAGCTGTCAGTATATCATACAGCTGTCAGTATATATCATACACTGATATAATTGTAAATGTAAAGCACTGTTGTTAGTAAAATATTTGATAGTGCATTGTCTATTAGTGGCTTCCTTTAACTGATTATGCTGATAGATGAATTATCCTGTTGACTTGTTTGCACTGTCACCTGCCTTACAGCAAACACTGACAATATTAATACTGTGTTCTAGTTCCACTTGCATCAGGCCAAGCTGAGGTCAACAATCAGGATCCAGGATGGCAGAGGTAGGCCTCCATACTTTCACCACTCCTGTTACATCGCTACTTGTCTCCATGAGTACAGTGTGCTTGTCATGGTCACTAGGATTCAGTTTAGAGTATCTGGCTGGAGTAAGATCCACATGTGAATGCGGTAGTATGCTAAGAAGTGAGGATCTATGAAGAAATAAAGTAGCTTTCAGATTTTCCTAGCCTGTCTGCATCACGTTCAAGTAATTTCTTTCCAGCCAAGCCTATCGACCTGCTGGCTAAGTACATCAGTGTGGAGGATGACGAGCTTGCCATTGAGATGCACGAACCTTACACGTACCTTCACGTGAGTATGTAACACGATTACCAACAGTATGCCGACCTTGCCCTAGTAAGTATGATATGTCTGCAAATCAAATACTAAGTTTGTCAAATACTGGTGATAGTTCGGCGAAGTCATTCTAATTTTGACAAAAATAAAACAACATTTTGATGACGGTTAGCACATAAGATTGATTGAAACATAGGTTTCATTTTCATCTATGATTAAAATGTACACAAGTTTGTCATAATTTGAACGTTTCCTAAATCTTTACATGTCCGATTTTATGGAAAAGTGTACTGGTATCATGGCGATTGCAGATAAAAAGAAGTTTAGGGCATTTTGAAAATTATGGGTCATGCATTACATGTCTGAAACACATGAATCCCAGATGGTGTGAGTTGTACATTGCAGGGTCTGACTATTCCATGATGGTGTGAGTCGTGCATTGCATGGTCTGACTAATTACTGATGGTGTGAGTCATACATTGCAGGGTCTGACTATTCCTGACTTGGAGGACTTATTGGAGGACATCAAGGTGTACTTGGAACTGGAGCAGGGCAAGAACACAGACTTCTGGCGGGACATCGTCACCGTCACTGAGGACGAGCTCAACAAACTCCGCAAACTGGACGCCAGCTCTAAAGGTCAGCTGTTGTGGTCTTGGCATTCCGCAGTTACAAATAGATTATTGCCGTAACCTCATCCAGATTTATAATTGCAATGTTCCTTGCTTATATTGCAGTTTATACCATCCAAATATTTCAGTCAATACCATCTAATGAAATTTGTTATGTGTAAAATTATATACAAATGAGATGGTATTTTACACATGGTGTTTCAATAAACGCAGGGTGTCGTTCAATGAGTCACTCCCTGTCTTTGCTAGAGCATCCTGAAGTCTTTGGTGGTGCTGAACCTTGAGCTATAGCTGGATGTACTGAGATACCAGGGTAGAGATGACCTGTTGTGATCAGTACCAATATTCCAGGGCTGTCTTTCAGAGTATTTCGGCGACCGTCGTGAGGGCATCAACACGGCTGTGAGCACGGAGGTGGGATCTATCTTCAAGGGGAAGACCACGAACCAGTTGAAGCTGCTGGAGGACCAGATCAAGGACAAGCTGAGCGGTGGCGAGGGAATCGATATCGGTGAGTTGATGGGAAGTTGAGCGGTGGTGAGGGCATCGATATCAGTGAGTTGACGGGAAGTTGAGCGGTGGCGAGGGATATCAGCAATTACAAGAATTAGTTTGAAACTAGCGAGGTTAGCATGGTGTATTATTTAAGTTTTTCTGCCTGTTGACATGTGAGAGTTGTCTCCCCCAGGGTACTGGGAGTCTCTGCTGCAGCAGTTGAAGGCGCACACCGCTCGCACACGTCTCCGGGAACGGCATCAGGACGTCCTCAAACAGAAGCTCAACTCTCTCAAGAGAGAGGTCAGTGTTCACAAGTCTTCTTTCCTTCGATGTGCTTTCAGTATGCAATACAAATCTTCACTATTATTATTATTTATATATTATTTACTGATTACATTAAGTGCAATTAACCCTCTCCCTGCTGAAGGTGAGTTAACTTGCCTGATCACATGCAGAAATAGAACAGCAGGGAGAAGGTTAATATTGCATTTTGAACATTGGAGGATTAGATTATTGATGTCGACATTTTATCGGTTATGGCGAGAATGGTTTGAAGATTGTTTTCCCTTCCCTCACAGCAAGGCCTGGAGTCTGACCCGCTCTTCCCTGTCTTGGCGGACGGCTCAAAGACTGGTATGCCAAGTCGGCTTTCTCCCGCCGTTCATCGATCATCACCGTCGACCCACCGGTCCTCTCCCATCCCAGGCCGGTCCTCACTCATTCCGGGGCAGGCCTCTCCCGTCTCAGGTCGGTCCTCTCCTGTCCTGCACAAGCCTCCTCCAGGTCTAGTCAGAGAATCGCCCGCTCCACAGCCGGGCACGTCGTCGCAGAACGATGACCAAGCGAAGCGCGACGAAAGCGACAGCGATCATGATGATGGCAATGAGTAGGTTTTCTATTGTCATGTACTCTACTCCCTCCACTCGCTTTGTCATGTCAGACATGCCATAGTTTTGTTTTTATTTAAACTCTTTAACTATGACCGGTATGTGCAATTTATTTTATTTATTTAACATTTGTCCTAGTTCTGAGCCGTTGATCACTGAGGCTGACCTAGAGGAGGAAGCTATTGATGACTACACTGCGGGAAGCTATAGCCCACGCTTGTTCCGCCCCAGTGAACTTGACATCGATGCGGTCATCTACGATGAGATCGATGACCTCAAGAAGCTGGATCTGGCTAGGGACCAGGTTCGGACCACAGGCAGAGTTCGGGTACGTTGTGGTCAGTCTACTGACACTATAATGACACTGTGGGTGTGTTGTGGTCCGTCTATGGACACTACACATATGATATGTCCCAACACTACACTGGAGAAGAAAGTAAGGATTGAGAATAGAGCTGAACCGAATATTCGCGAATGATTATCAAATTATGAATATTCGAATATTAAAACAGCATTCGAACATTAAAACAGCATTCGAATATTAAAACACATTTGTATCGATGTCGTAATATGTTTTCGACCTTATTTTGATGTAGTTGCTCAATATCTAGTCGGAAAACACAATGGAAGTTTACGGACCATACATTCCAGATGCATGACAATGTGTTGGTTTTTTTTATCGATAGGGTGACAGTATGACTGGAAATGTTACTTTATTGCACATACTATTATCATAAGATTTCAAACCAATATTCGAAAGGAATATTCCAATACAAATAGACTACTTACAAATGGATATGAATTTTGCTATTGGTTTCAGCTCTAATTGAGAGTTTTGTATGTTGTGTTCTCCACAGCTGGACGGGGAGACAGAGTTTGAGAAGAAGGCGAGGGAAGGGATGAATGAGGACGAGGCTCAGTTCAGCGTGGAGGTGGCGCTGGACAAACACGCCTTCCTGTGGTCCGACAAGTACCGCCCTCGCAAACCACGCTTCTTCAATCGCGTTCACACCGTGAGTTACCTCCTCTCAAACCATCACTTCCAAACTAAGCTTGCAGAGTATCCCATTATGGAGCACACTTTAACATATATAAATACAGATATTGTGGATGGATGTCAAATTGTTGGATATATAGGGTGCATTTGCGAAGGTGACACTAGCATCGGGTTGAGTATGCGTAGTTGATGTAATCGAGCAGCTCTGTTCTTGTCGTTCTGAGAGTTACATCAACTGCGCATGCTCAACCCGACGCTAGTGTCCCTCCTCAAATGCACCCCATGTTGTTGTTCAGACATTATTCCAAAGGGAGATAACCCTATTTCTTTTTGTTTTTCATCCCCATTTAATTCAAACTGAAGCATTGGGTCTGGCTACTATCCCGTTCCTTTTCCCAATGTTGTATTCATGCAATCTGTATCAGGGTTGACATTTATGTTTTTATCATCATCAGGGGTTCGAGTGGAACAAGTACAATCAAACTCACTACGATATCGACAACCCGCCACCAAAGATTGTCCAAGGATACAAGTTCAACGTAAGGCTTCAATACCTCACTTATTTATATATATCTGTTGATGAGAGAGAGTGCTTTATTTCTTCCAGAATTGAAGATATACAGATATTATGTTATGACATCATATTACATACATTATTCATTCTTGTTTATATATTTTACAAACTTATATAATTTTTTTTTGCACAGATATTTTACCCAGACCTTATTGACAAGACTGTGACACCAGAGTACACTGTGGTAAGTACAAATGTAATGAATGTGATGTTAATTTCTAATTTTGATCTTAGCATGCTTAGAATGTTCACAAATATGACTTATTTTGAACAATATTCTACTCAGTATGAAATTAACATTCAGATGATAGTTTGGAATTTTATGGCTGTAACATAAAATAAGCTTTACATAGATTACGGTACTACTTTCTTGGTTTGAAATATTACGCTTTCTTAATGTATGAAGATATAACATAATTTCTACATTTTAATATTCCTGATAGTAGCTCAGTAGTTTGGAGAAATTGAGTTTTTAATTTTAGCTTCACCTAACACTATAGATCATATTACTTATTATATGTTTTGTTATTTATAGACACCATGTGATGACGACAAAGATTTTGGCACTTTGAGATTTCATGCTGGTCCCCCATATGAGGTAATTTGTCCTATATACGGTAGTCTATAGTCTGTATATACCTGTAACTGAAGTATCTTGTCCTGTATATGCAGCTCAATTTTACTACATTCAAGTGAACAAGCAGTAACATTAAATTAGCTGCATTCAAGCTGCATGGTTAAGCTAAAGCGGCCCATACACGATCAATATTAATGCCAATAATATGGTCAATACCGGATAATTGACAATATTATTGACTGTTAGTGGATGATACTGAAGCACAAATTCGAAGCACAAATATTTATTATCATTCATATTGATCGTGTATGGGCCACTATTCCCAAAGGTCAAGCAATGTAGTACCGGTACTATGTACATCAGAGGTGCGTTCAAGCTAGAATACGTATCGA
>JAUTBZ010160355.1:0-11014 GCA_032361785.1 Lepetodrilus galriftensis | reverse complement strand
ACACACACACACATTCACACATACACGCACGCACACGCACACACACGGACACACACACACACACACACACATATACACACAAACCTACGCACACGAACACATTCTCATCTAAGCTCTAAAACACAGCGCCCACACGCACCATCGCATACGACTTCAAACAAGGAGATTCAATAATAAATCACTCACTTCTATCATTACCACAAAGAGCTGCCTAACGTCGCACTGCTCTTACATCACATGCATGTAGTCCTTACCAGTAGGCCCTGCATTTATAAGTGTCTTACGCCGACGTTACGCCATAGCCTGATAAGCGTTACAACGCCCGTTACGCACTGAACGATAACACTACCATAAATTCTACCGTAGTTTGGAGTTTTACGAACTTCCCGCCTGTAAGTTTCCACGGTAGGGACATTTCCGCTTGACCATCCCACACTTGTCAGGTGTAAAACGATCCCTGACTTGCATTATACAAATTGGTTTATCGAGGTGTAAAGCCTCCCTTGTCTGTCCTATGCGTTCTACCGTCTAGATTAAACGGCTCTGTATAACATGTTAATGCGATTCCGATATGCTGGCTATTAAGGGTTACCTAATGACGAAATACCTACACGTTCCGGCTACAGAAACACTACACTACTAGTGTCTCGTATTACAGGTTAGGAAGCTATATTGAATTGCGCCATGACGTAACGTCGCGTTGAAGGTGACGTTGCGCAAGTTGCTAATTTGCCAGCAATCGGATGTCCTCGGGTGATGTTAATGCCTCACTTGACGTCAGGAATGATCTCTGCAGTGCGCTTGTCTTTGATTCTATTGCGGAGTAATGACGATTCTCGAGGTCGCTCGACCGTGGCAAATTGTTATTTCGGACACCGATTGATGATTTAATTGTACAAGTGTACATGGGTCGTCGCCCAGAGGGACGTCACGAACGCATGGGCCTCTTGTCAGAATTCCAAAGGATCGTCGTTGTATTTACAAAATTTCCTTTTGTTGTGTAGCCTACTGTTGTTCTAAAATTGACTTCTAACCAATATTTGTTCTGAAATTATGTCCTTTTATTTTAATTTAAAATATTGACAACATTTCCTTAAAGCTCTTCTCTAAGTATACCAGGCCCCGAGGGTTACGGAACATTTCTGAGTACAAATTCATGCTCAACTCAACGTGTGCTTCACAACTCTCCAAACAAACTTTGAATTCCCAGCATTACATCGTACTAAAAAAGATTCGCAAATAATCTATTTTCCATTTAAAGATATTGTGTACACAAAATATAGGTAACCAGACAGCCCCTGAGTACGAGTTAATCCTAAACTCAAAGTTTGATTCACACATCCCCGCTACAAACCCAGTTTTCAGTATTAAATCATTCGTACTCAAAACGATTCGCAACCTCCTACTAATATAATAATCTATTTCCCATTTAAAATATAGGTTGTACAGCATATATTAGGTGACCAGATGTTAGGATGTGATAATCTATTTTTCTGATGGTTCTAGTATTGGGTTTGAAGTGGGGAATGGGGGCAGTCATATCAAGATTAGTTCCAGATAAAGGCATGTACATGTACTCCATAGGCCACTAAGTCCAGTGCATGTCCTACTTGGAATGGTCGGCAAGTTGAACTCGTGTGTTGCTACAATTGCCAGAAAAAATGCGTCCAATGGGATTACAATTTAATAACACCTATACAAAGCGGGCTGCCATTTAAACAACTAGTTCCAGGTGAAAGCTGTAGTTCAAACTAGTCGGCCAATGTATTGACATTCGATATGGCTTTCTAGGTCCATGCAGTCGTACTTTCTACTGACCA
The DNA here is from genome assembly GCA_032361785.1 of Lepetodrilus galriftensis. NCBI lineage: Eukaryota > Metazoa > Mollusca > Gastropoda > Lepetellida > Lepetodrilidae > Lepetodrilus > Lepetodrilus galriftensis. The sequence continues at coordinate 9,194 of JAUTBZ010160355.1, read as the reverse complement.
ATGGTAATAAAAGTAATTATATCGCTGTTTTCTCTCCAATTTTATGGTTCAGTTTAATCCTTCTTTGAGAAGCCCGGAGGTAAATAGTTCAAAGCCTCAAATTTGTAATCCCGTAAAGATTTAACTGGACGTATCTGAAATGAAGTGACAAATCGATATTTTAGTGTGTTTGTGGAGAAAGAGTGTTTTATAGTTGAGATGGGGACGTGGAACCGGAAGTGGTATGAAGTGGACATATTGGAGGTGGAGGTGGTGGTGATGATGATGATGATGATGTGTGTGTGTGTGTGTGTGTGTGTGTGCGCGCGCGCGTGCGTGCGTGTGTGTGTTTATATGTGTGCGGACGCGTGGGTGCATTTGTCCTGTATGCGTTGACGTCAAACTACTAATCTAATAGTGTATGGCAGTAATTGCAAAATGATTCAGAATTTAGATTTTAGATTTTTAAATATTTTATTTGTTTATTAGACTACATGTATATACTATACATTTGTAGCCATTATAACAGTATTGAAAATTACATACCTACGTAGTAATTATAGAATATACTTTATTTATTACAATATTATCCACCGTTAAAACTAGGTCAATCTTTAATCCTCTAATACATACGTTACTTAATATATATGCAATTGACGGACTTCGATCAACGCATGGTAAGACCTGTGCCATGCTTCTGAGGGAGAGCGAGAACTAGGAGAGAGAGAGAGAGAGAGAGAGGGAGAGAGAGAGAAGAGAGAGAGAGAGCTAGGACACACACACACACACACACACACACACACACACACACACACACGGTAGTTAACCATGTTTTCATAGTGGTCTACACCTTCCAGTACCATTTGTCAGAAATCTCTATCGTGGTCCAGTCCCTATAGATACACGCCCAGGGGGACTTTATCTTCAACGAGGCAGGTCAATTCATGTTTCCCTCATTCACACCGTATCAATTGTTTGAAGATAGCCATCCCTTTCATCTGGTTACAACCACCACGGAACATCACATTAAAATCTCATCGTGCAAATTGTTTCAAGTTAAACCTAAAGCGTAAATTAAACGCCTAATAGTGCTGAGACGCATACCGTCGTTAGGATCGAGGCTACGTTACGCCTGCAACGTCTACACTACGCTTTCAACGTCTACGTTACACTTGCAATGTCTACGCGACGCTTTCAACGTATACGTTACGTCTATGCTAGGCCTGCAACCTCTACGTTACCCTTGCCACGTCTACCTTACGGTTGCAACGGCTATGCTACGCTTTCAACGTCTACGTTACGTTCGTAACGTCCACTTTACGTCTTCAACATAATAACGTAGCTTCGGCTGTCAAAGACTAGCATGAGCGAGCCTACAAGAGTTGCTACACAAATATTGAGTCCGGGGTGTTATTTTGTCGTCGTGTAGACATCCGTCATAGGTTATTGTCTATATAAATGTAAATACACATCCTGTTTGATTTATTAATGATGGATGTAGCAGAACATTGATACATTCACATCGCGTTGTTGCAGAATCTTCTGGAAGCAACATTATTAAGGCAGAGTGTTATGTTGTCGTATATATATCGGTGATTGGTTATTGCCTATAGGGATGTACACATAGAGTTACGTGTGTGTGTGTGTGTGTGTGTGTGTGTGTGTGTGTGTGTGTGTGTGTATGTGTGTGTGTGTGTGTGTGTACTGGTGCTGATGGCTGTACGTGAGAACGGATACATGTTCCAGCATACTCGGGTAGCTTTGTTCCCAGAAACAAATATTTTTCTGCATATGAAATGGGTCAGCAATGCGGGAAATACTTCATATATTGACGCAGTGTTTATATGGGAATAACGTAAAATAACACCAGGCATGGCATTGCCTTGAGGTTTCATGGATGAGATACGGTATAGTTGATCCGGCTACTGTCAGAAAAACATTCCGTTACATTAATGCCCGTATTCCTTCAAGAAACATAATAATTCATGTACACTTAATTCCTGTATTCCTTTGAGAAACACAATATGTACAATTAATTCCCGTATGCCTTCGAGAAATAATTCATGTACAATTAATGCCCGGATTCGTTTGAGAAACACAATAATTCATGTACAATTAATGCCTGGATTCCTTCGAGAAACACAGCAATTCATGTACAATTAATGCCTGGATTCCTTCAAGAAACACAATACTGTATGTACAATTAATGCCCTGATTTCTTCAAGAAACACAATACTGTATGTACAATTAATGCCCGGATTCCTTCAAGAAACGTATTAATGTATGTACAATTAATGCCCGGATTCCTTCAAGAAACACAATAACATATGTACAATTAATGCCCGGATTCCTTCAAGAAACATAGTACTTCACGTACAAGTAATGCGCGTATTCCTTCACGAAACAAAATTACATGTGCACTTACAAGTGCATGATCCTTCTACGTAGACGACATAATTTTATGGAAAAAGCCATATGTATTGCTCATGACGTGTGGAATGTATTAAAGGTATATGGCCCGTCTGTCGGTCATCATCGTTCATCAATGTCACATTAACAAGACTGATATTGAACAGGGTCTGGGGCAATGTATATACACACACACAGTAACCTAGCAATGGACACGCAGATAATACAGAAAACCATCAGCTGTGACTTTCTCGTCTTGTGTCACACCGGTCACGTTTAAAGCAAAAATCATACAAGTAATAGTCTGTGTTGAGAAGTCAACACTTTACGTTATGCAATGCGGAAATATACGTGATTGATGCATCCATGACAATGATGGTCGCCTTAACCAGGCAAATCTTGCTTACTCAGCAGTTTTCAATGAATTAGGTGCGTGAGAAGTACATAGGTAAATGAAATATCAACATTTCCGCAATTATATGTTATACTGCATACCTTGACAAGTTGACATATCCGTTGGAAAAACGGTTAAGCCAAGTTGAAGTGTTAGAGTGCATAGGACTGGTTTGTAACTTCCTCTTATTTCAGTATCATATGAGTATTCGCCTAATCAAAACATTATACATGGTATATTTAGATGTTAAAACTAAACATACATGTAACATGGTGATGCAATGCATATACACCTTGCTATTTCAAGTATTAAAATAATAATGTTTTGATCGATAACGGATAATACTTTATTATATGTTTTATCTGTAATGGGAACAGTACTAGCACAGGCCGTACTGGCTTATGTACCAATCCCTTGTACTTTTTGTACAATAATATATGTTGAAATCATAACGGATATAGCCAATATCTTCAAAGTTGTTACCATAATATAGTTAGATGAGCCTACTACAAAACCATCCTCGAAAACACAGGCCATTACGACTCCACTAACCCCCGTCAAATAGATTAATGGATTCATAATGGCCTGTGTTTTCGAGGATGCTACAAGACGTGAGATCGTATTTTGAAGTTGAGTAATTCGTGTCAAGTTGTATTCAAATATGCCGATATTATGCATTGACAGATTAGCAGATTCACTTGTCGAACATTGGATGAGGAATTAAGTAGGAATACGCAAACAATCAACACAGAGTTTGATAGAAATCAAAGACATTGCACCCCTCAACCAGGAATGGGATTTAAACAAGGACAACAAGCGTGGGTATAGTTCACACTGGGATAGCCTCAACGGGAAGTAGATTATGGCTGAAGGCTGAAATGTCCACGCATTGACTCATGCGAAGCCGAGAATTTAATCTTCAGCCGATTATCTGATCATCAACAAACGTATCAATAGATTACTTCACTGCCCTTGTTCCGTCTCATCTCTGTAAACACTACCGACAGAGGGCGCAATGCTTAGAAGTTGGACTGGTCCAAAAGAGGGTGGGATGCATTTTCCATTAATACTATTGTACAAAATAAGTATCATTCGTGTATGTCAGGAAGGGATATAAAACACGCTTTATAACGAATTATGTTCCCAATTAACCAACACTATATTAAAACGCAGGGAAATAAGCTTAAAAGGAACCTTCTGTACAACCAAACACCCCCATATAATATGAATGAAATTGTCCAATAATTTACAGGGGTTACACGTGAAGATGTGCAAACGTTGTCTTTGAATACCACGGTCAGGTCCAATCTCTCGAACCATCCGTGCCAGCATGCACGGTTCTCTCAGGGAGTTTGTTTGGAAATCATGTCTTGATAGAACCATTGTCAATGACGTAATCGGTCAACGAAGGGGAGATTATCCATGAATGCCCCGTGGTTTACTCGTATTACATTAAAGAGAGCCGTTCTTTCCTTACGTCATACAGATGTGTTCTGTACAGCGAATACAGGCCGATATGGTGGATCATCATTTGGACTATTTCTGGCATCTGCCTTGATGTTGCTTCAAGAACATGAACCTATAGCTTTCATCATCAACATGCAAAGAGATAGCTTTCAATGAGCAGGACTCTTTTTTTTTACGTCGGATATGTGGATAACAAAAATAACGTTATTTCTGTACTCTTATAGTTTATTGTTCCGAAACATCTAAGTTTACGTCAATGAGGAAACCGTATGGGTCGTGCAACAGGCTTTAACATAAAATACATAAAATACATAAAATTATATAATCCATATCATTAAGTTAGTAGTTAAATGATGGCATCTATCATGTTCAGTTTTGATACATGAAAGTGAAATATTTGTTCTACTTATTTTAATAATTTAGCTAAAAATCCACATCCTAGAGTGACAAGATAACAGAAGAGTATTCTACATTAAATCTATCAATACTACATACTACATAGGTCATAATCTAGACTTTCCCTGAATAAATGCAACAAATGTAATCATGTATTGCAAGAAAAAGCCTTTCTGTGGTGCTAGCTATTGAAGGACAAGCCACGGACCGGAAATGCCGAATACTCCCGAATAAAGCTTCTTCTACTACGAAGTTAAATCTTCTCACGGTCTTGACCCATACAGCATCAGACTCCAGCCATCAATACATTACGTCATCATCTTCCACCTCACTTGACCAGCCCCGGTCAACCTCCTTGACCACAAAGCCTTGTTTCCTTAATAAACTAATTAAGTATTTATCAGTGGCCGAAATGAAAGAGTTATAACACATTATCGCCTTCCCACTCTAGTTCCCAAGGAAACGTCTTGGTGCTGTACCATTCATTCCGGAACCGAGATTGACAACATTCTGCATCCCCGCTGTTCCGAATGATGATAGAGATGGACGACGCAAACGATTGCTTCTCCGATAGGCGACGTCCGGTTTAATCCACGTCTAATCACCCTGAAGATGGTCATTAACTTCTTGTTTGGAAACCCAAATTAATGGACCAATTCTACGTTTCGCAACAAGCAGCGGGAGATTAGTGAAACACAAGTCGACCCTGGTCTGACTCCGGTAATCGCGTCATCGGAGTCATTAACTATCCGAATGCCATTCTGAGGAACACAACCAAATAAGCTTGATCCCTCGTTACGTGCACTGGCGGATTTGCAACTCGACTTTCACATTTTAATCTAAATCCAGCTCTTGCATAAACTTCCTTCTTGACAAGCTCGGATCAATAGGACCCGTGTTACGAAGATTTGTATTATGTCGTCTTACACCCAGATTTCGGTCACGGGGCCAGGATTCTGACGTGCGCATCTCGAGTCGATCCTTTTATAAATTAGATCACGATATTATAGAAACACAGACTTCCGTTAAAGGCTCTACAGCACTTTGATTCTACAGAAGTCATCGTATTTATTAATTACATATATTAAATTAACGCTATGAGTATTAATTTAACGCTATGAGGGCTATGCTGAAGTCTGGAATAGGAACAAAGGCATACTTTACTATTTACATCTTGGTTCGCTGCCAAAAACAAAGTGACGAACATGTTGACTAAGATACATGGATTAATGTTGCGTGTATAAAACCGTCAACCTTCGCGAAGGTTACTTCGTCAACTCTTTTAAGAATGTTGTCCATGTGTTCAGAGCATGTCCACCTAAATTGTTTGTTCAACTACTGAACTAATTTAAGTAACTTAGCAAAGTAATTTTAAAGTACCAATCGTAAAATGCCAGATCAACACATGTATGTATTGTATCAGATTGAAAAAAAACCTGTTGTTAATGCATTCTTTGATAAATAAATACTAATAGAGGCCTAGGGTTCGAGCGTAGCATTATTGGGCGAAGTGCTTAGATACACACTTTCCAGTCCACAAGCAGTGAATGGGTACCCGGTAGGATGAGGTCCAACTCTTTTAGGGCATGACCTGGCAGCTTGGGTAATATTCTCCCAAGGGAGTTGATAAGTTGAAATGATTGCCCATTGATCCATTGAAACGGGTAATAGTGATAGCGCTATGAGCAAGATTTAGAGCAATATGAATACGTACATTTTAAGATCTGTACACTGAAGAAGAAAAGGAGGAGGAAGAAGAGGGGGAGGAGGATTATTGTGGTGGTGGTGGCGGCGGCGGAAGAGGAAGAGGAGGAAGAAGAATAACATTGCACAGAACCTTATTTTAACCCTCTGTCTGTTGAGGGAATGTAGGCTAATTCTACAGAACAGTAGCTGGTAACAATCCAGCAGACACGGCATTTTTCGGTCCGCGGTTTGTCCTTCAATAAAGTTAGCATCACAAAAATATTTTTCATGAAATATATGATTACATTTGTTATTCAGGGAAAGTGTACCAGTGCACGATGATATGCCAACTGGGCGTGTAGTATACTAGTACTTACATCATGATGTCAATGCAAGCTCAATGGGCATAACGGGAAATATATAGTATTTCTATAATTACATTCATACAGACACTAATTACAGTCAGAATGAGAAGGGTAGAATCATATAAATAATATATAGATCATCGATGTGCAATCACCAATGCTTTGAATTAATGTATGTTATGAAACAGGTGGAGTTTACAAAATCGGGAATTTCAATAAATTCCATACATACCGGTACTCATTATTTCCTTTCTATTTCTAGTCAGGAAGAAATTCTCAGAAATGTGAAAAGTGATCAACATGAAACACTTCTAATCAAACATATCAGCTACATATTCGGCGGTTAAATAAGTCTAACTCTTGCAATGAGACAGGAAGATTTATGTTTTTATACATTTTTAAATAGTACAATCTTGAATGAATATATTTTAATGTACACACCACAATCAGTAAGCATTCCTTCTCACGGTCATGTCTTGAAGATGATATATAATGTATATTCATTCCATTGTATTTTGAATATCACATTGTTATATTTTGTACAATATGACGGGTGTTCCGTCATTTCGCACACTTGTGATGTGTCATTGTCCGGTTTTCCTGTATAAAGACTCCGCCAGACTACACGCACAATGTGTACGTCGTGACAGACGAAGGTTACAAATGACCAGCCCAATACTAAGTGTCTTAATCACGCGTTATACGGCGTAACGCATGTCACCGAGACAGTGTGCGTTCACCGCTGTACCTTAGTACATACGTGAACCCGTGAACGTGACAAGCATTGAATAGTGAGTGTCATCGCGTGTATATGCGTGTGCGTAGTTGTGTATGGTAGTAATAATAATAATAATAATAATAATAATAATACTAATAGTAATAATGTGCGTCGGCATATTGCGCCAACTCTACCTCGCCAACGTGCTCACGGAGGGCTATACGTCACTACCATGGGTAGCGTTTCACAGAGCTCTCTTAGCCGCTAAGAGACCATAGCACTCTCGTTGCCGATAGCTAATACGTTGTATAGATCTCTGTGAAACGATAACCTGGTCAGTGGTTCAGTGTACATTCATATTTCTTTTCAACTTCTTGGGGAGTATACATGGAATATATAGATGTAGAAACATCGATAGAGAATGGGAGAGAGATAGAGAGAGGGAGGGAGAGAAGGGGAGAAGGGGAGGGGAGAGAGACACATTGAGATAAATAGACATACCCGGGTAGACAGAGAAAGAGGAAGAGAGTGAAAGAGAAAGAGAGAAGGAGGAAGAAAGAGAAAGAGAGAGAAAGATAGAGAAAGAGATAGAGAGAGATAGAGAGAGTGTGTGTCCAAATTAAATGTATAAATCGTTTGATATCAAGTATAGTTTTCTCTGTTGGTTACCATTCTTCCAACACTGCATGTTCATGTTCATATGGTACGTTTCTTTCTGGAACCCCCCACCTCCATCCCCGCTTATTAATTGTTCATGGTAAAAATCTGTCCATTCCAACTGAATTAGCTGGAGTTTAGTAGGGATGGGCAGCATGCGAATTCGGTCAGTGTTGAACTCTTGGAATGAAGGAATGGTTCCCACACAGACAGATCGGCGGGGGTCACAGGATGTGTATGACCCTAGCCATCCACGTAACACCCCACAGGGGTTGGGGAGCCCCACCGGACATAGGGTGAAGGAGTGGACCCACATCGTAACCCCCCCCCCCCCAACTCGATCCCATCCTTCCAATCCTGTGTTAATGGAGGAGATACAGGTGTTTTCAGAGAGAGCTGTTTGCAGGACATATTATAGTATATACTATTAATAGAGGTATCAAATTGTATACTGTTTGTGTTTATCAAGGATCATCTATAAATACATGCCCTAGCCTGTACCATGGCCTACTATACATAACATTGACGGAAAATATTTGCGCATACAATGGAATATGGCATATATCTTTATATTAAAGCAAACGCATGTATTGGTATTGTAATAGTATCTATGTGACACTAGTGATAATTCAGGAAATTATCTAGAAAGCAATTATAAACCCCAATTTAAAAAACAAGTGATCATCCAATGCCTCAATTTTCGTTTAATAACTAGCTATGATGTAGACATTATAACGTACTAGTATCTTGCATTAATAATGTATCTTCTTACTGTCCTTACCTATGGGGTACATGTTACATCTTCTTTATCGAACTTGCATATCTTAGGGGTAACATCTTAAGTTTGCACTGATCAGTGATTCCTAATACAGAAGCATGCAGATTATTAATATTGGCACTTCTAAGCCAGTTGGACATTTCTTGGATGCAGTTGTCTTCTCATTATTTCACCTCACTTCCATATATCAAATATAAATGCTTCCAAAACCAACGCATGGCTTACCACACCCCGGATGTATAGTCTATACTGGAGATGGATTCCTAATACGGCCTTGAGACAAACGTCGGACTTCCGCCAAACTGCTTTTACGAATCTATCTGACTGATGGGCATTTTTTATTCT